>JAOCPS010556191.1:0-11271 GCA_025505425.1 Graphium colonna | reverse complement strand
ACCCCCGACCACGTGATCGATCCGTATCGTTAACCATTAGGCTTTTGGCGCTTCGAACTCACTTTTTATATGTAAAGGAAGACAAACGAGCAGACGGTTCACCTGATGGTAAGCGATCCCGTCGTCCATAGACACACGCAACATCCGGAGAGTCACGAATACGTTGTTAACCTGGGACATTGGATGTAATAGGTATATTGGATCAGGTCTAAGGATTTGGAGGGAAAAGGAGTGGGAAAAGAAGAGGGTAGACATGGCCATCCGACACCCTCAAAAGTCATGCATACTTTATTTTATGCCGACTTTATAAAGGCCGTAGATGTGCAGCTTAAGCTGTGATAAATTACTATGCTCTGCTCCACAACATATTTGTTAATCATTTATTCGTGGTAGTAAACCAAAAGATACCCGCACTAATTAACCTGCTGAGATAAATGTGCTGTTACCACAACTATCCTATTAAAATGGGTTGTTTAGATAACAACAAATTAATTCACCTTCCTTGTTGTTCTTATGCAAGTGCATTGCACAAATGCCAGCAACATTAAAATGATCTGTTTATATTCCAACGTATACATAATTCTTTCAGACGTAACTACCTAAATATTTACATATATGCACGCCTACGTTTCGTTTCGACGTAGGCAGGGATCGATTACACATCCGCGAATATTGGCGGTAATAGAAACACCATAAAGTACCAAGTTGCATCAAGTTCAAATATTTTTTCTGGAAAGCAGACTTATTATATTAACTCCTTCAGAAGTTATTTTTGTATAGAAAAAGGTTTCGAAGATACTTGATAGAATCGTAAAAAATATTAATCAAAAACAGTTTATATTATATTCTACGTCTCTATGACCGATTGTGTAAACGTTATCTAGGTAAAACAATATTCACACTTTTATACTTTAAATTCCCTGTTCAAAAATCAAATCCACGAAGCGTAATATCGTAAGAAGTTATGAAAAATAATTTCCATTTTAATACCACTTTTGGGCATTGCACTTTGTATCAGAGACCGGATGAAGCAAAATTTGAAAACCATCGTTTGAAAAAGATTTAACCTTATTTGACAAAAAAGGTAATTATTCAAACCTTGCTGCATTACATCTTCTCCCTAACATCATTCCCAAGTTATTTGAGGACTAATCCAGCCAAATACTACCTGAATATCAGTTTTTACGCAGAGCGATCTGGCTTCTGACCTCCGCAACACAAAGGGATAAACTGAATTCGACGGATGGATTAGTTGTTAAGTTATTTGAAGGCACGAACATCCTTTAAAGGCTGCCAAAGATGTTCTTGACAATTCGGACCAACTTTTTACACGCCCATCTGACGCATGCATCATCTCTTTTTTTCAGAAAATCAGCCCGTATTGCCCTAATCTAACCAATAGACAACCACACTAAGTCTCCTCGCGGGATTCGAACTTACGACCTCCGGTTTGTAAATCAAGTGTCTACCACTAGACCACGAAGACGGCCCATAGCCTTAGGTCTATAGGTCTTGGTACTATATCACAAGTTTTAAAGAGAGCTCCTGAAAATGTTCGAAGCAAAGCAAAAGTAGTACAAGATTATTTTCACAGAAAATTCTAAAAAACGACTTCAAACGCCTTAAATGTCTACTTTCAAGACAAATTATCTGTAATTTTGATTTAAAAAAACAAACTACTGGACCGATTTTCCTGAAAACTTTATGGGGCCATTTTGAAAGCGTATTCTTTTATGTGAAAGTGTATCTTGTTTGTTTCGAGAACGTGTACTTTCCGTTTTTTTAAAAAAAAACATACTACTCAACCAAATTTTTTAAAAATTTTATGGGAACATTTCGGAATTCTTCCAGACACAAAATTTTAAAATAGCTTCATTAGTGACAGATACGTGTGAAAATACCTTAAAAATAAACACTTTCGAATTGAGATCCTTTCCTTTTTTGTAGTCGGTTAAAAACTGAATTGATTTCTCTTAGACGGACGACAAGACAGCTTAAACGGCTATGTTATGTTTTTGTTACTTGTCGATTGACATAAGCGATTCAATGAAAGCATTGAACGAATTATATCGTTTTCACTCCAATGCGTTTTTGCGTCGTTAAGTATTTATGAATATTCGATGCATCGAACATTACGCGATGTGATGTATCACCGAAGTTTTTTTAACATTCGTCATAACAGATAAGCACGTAACTGCAAGTGAAGATATTCTGGCGAAAAAATCACTCGACGCTAAAAATCACAAGTTAATTTTCACAGAAAATTAATCGACTTCAAACGCCTTAAAAGTGTACTTTCGAAACACATCTTTTCCATTATTTTGATTTTAAAAACAAACTACTAATCCGATTTTTATAAAAATTATGTAGAACCATTGTGGAAGTGTACCCTACGAGAAAAAAAAATATTTTTTCAAATCAGTTCATAAGTTGCGGAGATGTGTGCGAACATTCCTAAATTTTGTTATTTTATTTAAAAAAAAAACGGTTTTTTTTGAAAATTTCATGGAACTATTTACCAGGAATGCTCTATCATATAACAAAAGAATTTTTGAAATCGGTTCATAAATGACGGAGATGTTTGTAAAAATACATAAAATCTATTTTGTTATTTTGATTTTAAAGAAGAACTACTGAACTGATTTGCCTGAAAATTTAATGGGACCATCCCGAAAGAATAGGATATAAGATAAAACAAGAATTTCTCAAATCGGTTCATAAATGGTGGAGATATGCGCAAACGTACATAGAATAAAAAACATAAATATTCGAATTGAGAACATTCCTCCTTTTCTGGCCACGTTTACGGCCTTAAATGTCAGTTTCTTTAACCGACTCGTTAAAAAACCTTGTTTTTAAGGACGTAAAAGTGATCAACGAATAACATCCGCTTAATTCCGCCCATTAAGTGAATGCGGGAAAGAAAACAAGATGGCCGCACTGTCACATTTCCCGCCAAAAGACCGTTGACCGGTGTCACTTTCGCGCCACTTTACCGGCGCACGGAACTCGAACCATAAACAAGACGTATTTTTTTATTGATTTCTCGATGCCAAATTAAGTGACCTTATAATAACGAGACTACGGCCGCTTTCACTGGAATTGATTTTATAACCTGTGGTTAATAGTTACTCGTAATATTTTTTTAAGACATGAACCAAATAAAAGTTAAACGACAATGCCCATTTATCTATGGAATACCGTACCAAGTTGTATAAAGTTCAAACATTTGTTTTGGGACTAGACTTATCATATTAACTCATACAGAAGTTCTTTTCGTAAAGAAAATCCGGGTTTCGGAGATATTTGATCAAATCGAAAAATCGATTCATAGAAAATAGTTCATATTGCATCTTACATCTATATGACAGATTGTGTAGACGTCATGTAGGTAAAGTAAAATTCATACTTTTACTCTGGTTTCAAAATTAAATCCATGAAGCGAAATGTCGGGAAAAAATATGGAAATAATTACTACATAATTTAGATTTTTTTATTTGGATTTAGTAGGTGGTAGGGCATGACAACTTTACACAGCTTTTGCTGCACTTCTACGGTCGTACTCGCCCGGGGAAGTACCACCGCTCTTTATAAAGTCGGCATGAAATAAAGTATGCATGACTTTTGGGGATGCCGGATTGCCATGTCTACCCTTTTCTTTTCCTATTCCTCCAAATCTCCCAGGTTGACAACGCACTCGCAACTCTCCGGATGTTGCGTTTGTCTATGGGCGACGGGATCGCTTACTATCAGGGGAATAGTCTGCTAGTTTGTCTTCCTTTCCATAAAAAAATTGTTTTGTTTGCTCTTGTGGTCTGCAGTAAAGAATATTCATTCATACGTTACATCTTCTTTTCAGACCGAGTTCGGCTACTTCCTGTCGCGCGGCGGCACCGTCCTCCTGCGTCAGACGGGCGTCTTCCGCACCAACTGCGTAGACTGCCTCGACAGGACCAACGTGGTGCAGTCCATGCTGGCGAAACGGCAGTTGGCGGTCGCCTTGAGGTTGTTGGCCGTGACGAACAGCGACGATAAGCATCCGCACTTCGACAGGCTATTCAACACGGTAAGTTATAGAAAGGACAATGGCCATCTATATATACTAAACCTACGGTTGCCACCTTGTTTTTGCCAAATAAGTTTTTTTAGGTGGTAGAGCATAACATCCTTTACCATCCGGGCATCCCCAAAAGTCATGCATACTTTATTTTATGTTGACTTTATAAAGGGCGGTAATACTTCCCCGGGCAAGCACGGCCGTAGAAGTGCAGCAAAAGCTGTGAAAAGTTGTTATGCTCTGCCACCTCTAAAATTGTTTCCATTATTTCTTTATAAAAATGTTAATATTCAAACTACGCTGTAACATTTAACAGGTATGGGCAGATCACGCAGACATGATCTCCCTACAGTACTCGGGGACCGGAGCCCTAAAGACCGACTTCACTAGAACGGGCAAGCGGACCCACATCGGAGCACTGCGCGACGGCATCAACTCGCTCACGAGATACTACAAGAACAACTTCAGCGACGGATCGCGACAGGTATGTATGTTAATACGAATTGACCTGGCAAACGTTTTGCCTTATAAATTGTTTGTAGAGAATTTCTGGGGAATTTTAGGCTTTCAACAGAGTCAAAAATAATTAAATTACTAATATGGCATTACAAGCTCCGAAAGCAAATTCTTCTAAGAGCTGGCGAAAAATTTTAGCAGTTGCTCCTTGAAAATGCTGTTGACTTACAATTTTTAGTATACATTCATTTGCTTTTAAACCTACACGAGTAACAGTACTATGAACACACAGGTGTGTCATCAATGTATTCAGCATTGCTATAATAAGCAGCTTTACTTACACAAAGTGTATTTTTACTAATTATATAAAATGTGTTTTTAATTTTACATTTAAATTGTTCAAAAGGTAAGCTTAATATTGACTGTGGAATTCTATTATAGATGCGCATATCGTGCCCTTCCTTTAGAAACCTTTTGAAGGCAAAAGCTTGTTCCTTATTTCTTGTATTTTCTCTGTGTCTGTCGCTGTTTTTATCGAAACAATCAATATTTTGTCTAACAGATAAAATATTACAATATTTATCCTGGGATGCAAGCAGTATATGAATTTAATTAAATAATTATCACATGGTATCCCGAGCTCCGATGTTATATATTTTTCGAACAGCTCTCTTTAGCTTTATATTTTTTTTTTAATATCTGCTGCACTGCCCCACAGTAATATGCCGTGTGATAATATACTGCAAAAATAGCTAAAAGAAACTATATCGAGCAGTGTCTACATCAGTTAGTTACCTAACTACAAAAACATCGGGACCTACCTGCGAGATAGAATAGGTGGGGATTCCATTGAAGGCTTTTGTTGATTGTAATTCCTAGAAAAATCGTAGAATCAGAAGATTTTTTAATACTTAATTGGTGTTCTGCTTCCGTATATTTGGGGAGAGCGAAATTAATACATTTAGTTTTCTTGGCATTTAGTGCATTATTCATTCCATCATAACATGTGAAGTTCCTATTTACTTTGAAAATAAATGAATTATCATCAGCGAACATTACAATATCGGGTAACTCTATAGTTGCCAGGTATGTATATGTTATCCAGGGTTTTGCACCACCTTTAAATAAAGGCACAATGTTACTAAATTTCTTTACATCAGGAAAAGTTCCAGTATCTATACATTTATATTTATATAGAATAAATGCCAATTGTTGTCTTAATGTTTTTACTAATTTAACTGACATACTCTATAAGTCATCAGATTTTTTTAAATTTATACATTTAAATGCTTTCCTAATCTCATTTGCACATTTTTTAACTTAAATTTCTGATCACAAAAGCATGTTTTATTCTTTAATACGTTAAACGCATCTATCGAAGATGAATTTCATGCAGCTGTAACCTCATTGGAGTATAGAGTGATGACAGTATTTTTTGAGCAGTCCTGCTATGCTGCTTGAGATAAGTGGATTTAAAGGAGTGCTGATTGTAATTATTACTACTGTAACTTTTGAGTGTAGACAGAAATAATTATGGATTTTTTTTTTAATTTTTAGGACTCTATCGATTTGATACTGGGCAAGTACACAGTAGTCGATGGAGAGGGCAACACGGTACCGTGTCCACTCCGTCGGGACAGAGACTGGAAATATGTTACAGTAAGTTCATCTTTTTTGATGTTTTCTGTATTAAAAATAAGTTTTTTTAACTAATATATGTTTTTCGTTGAAAGTTGCTATCTGGTTTATTATAAATAAAAGGTTCGTTTTTTTATATTATCAAAGAAATTGCTAGTGCGCAGTTTCATGGTTTAGTTGGTGATGACAGAAAAATACAAATGTATAGAAAATATGTAGTATCTTTATTACCTATTTTTCCTATCCAAATTCTGACTATGGCGACTATTATTTATAAAGTCGGCATAAAATAAAGTATGCATGACGCTTGGGGATGGCCGGATGGCCATGTCTACCCTTTTCTTTTCCCACTATTATCCTCTGCAAATCCTCAATCCCGTCCGCTTCCTATTCAATTAACTTATTGTAACCAAATTCCCTGGTTGAAAACGCACTCGCAACTTTCCGGATGTTGCGTGTGTCTATGGCCGGCGGGATCGCTTACTATCAGGTGGACCGTCTCCTCGCTTGTCTTCCTTTTTCATTAAAAAAAGCAAGCAACTGAGTTAGAGGAATGGTACAGCCTGTATCACCATCACTTTGCTTACCTACATTGAAAAGTTGTATTCATATATATAGGTCATAAAGTTTGACGAAGCCAACAAACGTTGTATTTCCTTTCACAGTTCCCCTCGATTTTACTGGTTGCTGTATCGATGTTCTGCGCGAGCGCCGTGTTCCCGTCCCGGTATAGTAGTGAAGTCCTGCTGTACCTCATGTTTTGGGGCGCCGCCGTGGGAGCAACTCTATCCTTTATATTCAGGTAATGTTTTTGAAATTCAGACCTTTGGTCGCAGTTATGGTTTTTTTCGGCATATTATTGGAAATAATTTATTGTAGTAGTGCAAACAATGACTACACTAGATTAGTAGGATAAAAATAAACTTCACTATATGTCTAATTAGGCGATCAATTTTGATTTAAAAATACGTTTTCTAGTTTTAAAATTACGAAGCAGACTGTTGTTGGACGTCTACTTAGTACTGAACACGGTTATAGAATCGAAACTTTTTGTGAACTAGTTTAAATGTCTCATTTGTCCAAAAACATAAAACTTGATTAAATCTACTGCGATACCACCCGGATCTATTTTTCAATCAAAATAATTGAAATAAAAGCAAATATTAATTAGTTAAGGTATTATTTATGAAAGCCATGGGCATCCTAGCGGACACGGGGTGCGCGCTCGCATGCGCTACGTCAGCTGGCCGTTTGTTCGCTGCCGGCATCGTATCCACGCCACATCTATTTGAAAATTTGGGCTAAAACTACAACCCTAATTTTATTACGTAAATATGATGGCAATCCAGTACCGAGTGCTTTCCTTTAAAATAGTTGGTGACTCACCAATCACCTGTATATTGATAGTATTCATACATCGCAGTTCGTAAGGCAGCAAAATCACTATAGTAGTTCCTGAGATATTTAACTAAATGAAAAATAATTCCGTAACATTTGAGACAAATGTCACTAGATGGCGCTAAATTAATTTATCGCGAAGTCAAAAAGTTCGCGGCAAAAAAGTCCGATTGTATTTTGTTTAACAATGTTTTTTAAATGATTTTTCCAGGCACGGCAAAGAATTCGTCGAGTGGCCCCGCCTGGACGGAGGGGGACTGGCCTTAGAGGGCCCCCGCGGCCCGCCGCCGCACTTATGATAAGCGATTCGCTCGTGCTCGTCGTGTAATATTTAATATTTTAATTAATGATCACTATTTTTCGTCAATAAAAATTTTAAATCGTGTGATTTTAACTAATACCCGTGTGAATCACTTTAAACTACCGATAAAACTTTTAAATTGTGTCATTGTCATCTAAAATTAAATTATTAACTGGACCCTGCCAATAAATTTTAACTACTTAAAATGTGAACTACTTTTACCGATACGATACGATTTATCTTTAAAATTGCATTGTTACCAATAACCATGTGTGTTGCAACCTATAATGATAACTGTTCGCTGTCAATAAACCTCTTAAATTGTGGCATTTAAATCATGATAATCATGTAAAGACAATGCCTATTTTTATATGACGTACTGTACCAAGTTGCATCAAGGGACCATAAAAGCCGCAAAGGAGAGGGTTAGAAGTAGTCGCTGGAGGGCCTGGACCGAGATCCGTGGGGGTGTCCGGATGTAAGTTGTGAGCTCACGTGCTGAGCCACATGAGAGCCCTTGCGAAATTCAAAGCCATGTTCTTCCATCAGCCTTAGACAAGGCCCCCTCGCGACTATTCGTTCGTGGGCAGTACCTCCATCGCTGTCGGAGAGACCATGAAATATCTTTGTTTCGTCATTGACAATCGTTGGGAGTTCGGCAAGCACTCTTGGGTACTGGCACCAAAGCTGGAGTCGTACGCGGAAATGCTTGCTAGGCTGCTCCCCAATTGCGGGAGGGCGGGAAGTGTATGCCACCGTCTATACGATGATGTGGTGTACTCAAAGGCGCTCTACGGAGCGCCTTTATGGGCGGCGAGGCCCTTGAGAGCCAAGAACACGTTCCTGCTGCAACGTGCGCAGCAAACTAGGTGGAGACGGCCTCAAGAGCGTACTGCATCGTGTTGTACGAGGCGGCGTGCCTAATATCGGGGAGCCTCCCCTGGTACCTCGAGGTCCTGGCAGAGGTTTACCGGAAAAGGTCCCTGATATGGCTGAGAGGTGAGAAATCCTTCCTCCAGCGAACGGTCTCTGTTCGCTGGAGGAGAGAGAGTCGCGATGATCTCTTTTGGTAATGGGAGAAACGGTTGGTGGACGCCTCAGCGAACACGTTACGCCGCGGCTCTGCACAAACCACGCGCGGCTGGTCGGGAGACACATTATGTGAGATTAAAAATGTTTAAAATCACTTTTGTTGTTCACATAGCAGGGCTTTCTTTTAAGTTGAAAAAGTTTTTATTAAAAAGACAACGGTTCAAGATCATTTAAAGTTTTTATTAAAAAGACAACGGTTCAAGAACATTTTAAATATTTAAAATAAATTAACAAGTCAAATAGTTTAGTTATTTGAATTTTTGTACTCGAAAATTCTACTAAATTGGAAATTCGTCTCAAGGGGAAAAATATCGTGTAAAGCATTTTTTAAACGAATCTCCGCTGGGAAACGCGATAGTGCTAGATTGCTGCATTTTTAGTTTATCTTCCTTTGTCTTTAAGATGTGAAGGTTAACAATTGACTAACTTTACTCGTAATCTTGATATTTTTCGGTTAACTTTAAAATTAAACAAACAACTAGTGCAATTTTATTTGTTTCAGATTTCTCTTTATAAAACTGAACCATTTTCATTCATAATATATATGTTTGCACCCATCTACAGCATTGTGAAAATAATACATTTTAAGCTAAAAGACATTAAAAAAATCTTCTTTTATGTGAAGTTTTCTTCTTAACTATTTAAATGTTTATTTCTGCTAACGTTTTTAGTAAAATATCGACTCAGCTGCTTGTGTCATAAGAAAAGCTGTACGATTTAGAGCCTTAACTTTTAGGTTTAATTCAAGCGAAAATTACGACCAGTGAACCTCGTGGTCCTCTTGAAAGAATATGATGTACGAAAAAATAGTTAAAATTTTGAAGATATGAGGTTTGTTTATTTGAGAGACATATTTGTAGGTTGTTTTCTGCGCATTCACAGAAAAAACAGTGTGCTGGGAGGTTTTCTCCGACGCCACATAAGCAACAAGATCAAGACATATTTTCGATCATCATATCGTTTGTATGATCAAGTATATTATTTATTTATTTATTTATTTTGAAATCACAACCACGTTTCAGCGATAAATATTCTAATTTTATCGCTGAAAGCAAGGATTAGCATTTTAAAATCACTTTAACTCTCGTAGGCTAACCATCGAACTTTAAGCAGGAGTACTTTAATTATGTTTTTACTCCTTTACAATACAAATAAATTTAATAAATTAAACAGACCGTTCTAGCAGTTAAAAATGCAACAAATTTGGTTCAAATCTAAAAGCACTAAAGTGGCCGTTATAAAAATATCACATCGAGTAAAATTCGTGCAAAGCGTGCAATCATCCGCTGCAATTTGTTTTCTAAATGTAATTTATTTAATCTTTTTAATAAGAATGTGCACTGAATCCTTTCTATCTTGAAAATGAAGATAAATCTAATGTGTTCATTTATTAAAAGATGTTATATTAGAAAATGTGTGAAATATATTTTAATATTTTTTTATTCTTAATTGTAATACTTAAAAAAATATAATTTATTCTAACACCACTGGTCATTTATTCATTATTTTAAGGACTTTAATTAATAAACGTATAAAACATTATTATTTTCTGCAAAAAATAGTGAAATCTTTTTCAAATGTCGTAGCAGCGAACGTTAGTGAAACATTTTTTGAGTTATTTTGATTTAAAAAGTAACTGTTTAACCAATTTTCATGGATATATATGGGTTCACTTCGTTACTATAACCTTTTATATAAAAAAAAATAATTTTAAAATCGGTACATAGCTTCCGGAGAAATCGTCTAATACATACAAAAAAGGAAAAAAAACACAGTCGAATTGAAAACCTCCTTTCTCTCTATTGAACAGACTAATAACCTGGTGACATCTAAAGTTAAATATTAGCTGATGGTCTAAAAGCCAGCGTTCAGTAATACATAGGATATCTTTATTGTTACTATTCAAAAAAAATTAAATTTCAAGTTCTTTACCAGACATTCGATGAATATTTTGATGTACCAGGCTTATACAATAGTTGTTACTATTATATTTTCTTTTTCTTTTACTTTAAAAATTTGCTAGAAGCAGGATTTTGGCCATCCAAACAATTGGTTGAATTAAAATGTATATGTAAATGAAGATAGCAAATTACCTAACTGTTTTATATAAAAGTTTCGTAGATTAAATCTATCACATGTCAATTTACTTACATTAAAATTAATGATATTTTTTATGTCAATAAAATTTATTTTACTTACTCTATTTTTACCATTTAATGGTATGTTGTTACTGTTTAATAACATATACAACACGTTATTTAGTCTATGCCTATAGAAGTTTTCCTGAGGCAACTCTTTTATGCAGAGATATGTGAATATAATTACTTTA
>JAOCPS010555971.1:0-11272 GCA_025505425.1 Graphium colonna | reverse complement strand
TGCAGCAGGCCCATCTTAGCTACTCGTCAGGGTATCATGCACAATATCGTGTGTATTAGCGTTTTACAACGCTTAATACTTTTTCTACTAAAACAAAAAAGTAATTAAAATTAAAGTATCCTCAAAAAAACTAAAGTAATAAAAATAAGTTGTTTACATTATAAAAATACGTGGGGTGCTTTTTACACTATAGTTTAATATTTCTTTATACCTTTGCATTTTTCAATTTAATTAGACGTCTCCATTTGTCTTCGTAAATTCCGTTAGATAAACACATGTAGAAATATCGCTACATACATATTAAGTTAATGAAAGTATATAAAAAGAGATCAAATTATGCCATACGCTATCGCGGAAACACACGACTCAATGTCGTAATATTTTTAATATACTCATTAATAATTTATTCTGTAACTGTTTAACAGCTGTGACTATCAGTTGCATTATTTTATTATTAGCGTACAAAAAAGTGGCACTTGAACCAAATGTTGTTACGTTTATAAGACACCAAAAAAGAAAATTTTCTTTTATGACACCTCAGTCTTTCTGCAGATGTTTTCCTATCCGCGCATGTATATACATTTTAAATGTGCGATACGTTGTAAAAACTGCGGTGGCCCAAAAACGATATCAGCAGGATATCCCAAGCCTTAGGAAGGACGTAACGGCGCAGAAAAAACAATAAGAATTTTATTAAAATTCCGTACTCTTGTTGTGGCTTTCTCTAGAATGCTTTATATCCTTTGTACCAGAAGTACACAACTCGTAGCTTCTGAAGTAATGGTATTATTAAAAACTTTAGTATTACAAAAAAGCGTATGACAATTTTACTAACAAGCGTGCAACTTTCCGACGTATATAATAAGACAAATATCATTTATTTTCAGGCACTATTATCCACCTGGTTTATTAAATGTAATCGCGTATACTAGATGTGTAGTCTTATTGACATTGCTTTTTTAAAGGTACAAATTTTTGAATGCAATAATTAATATAGCCAATTCGTTCATAGTCAACTCAATCGTAGTCAGGTTTGTGGTTGTGCTTTATATTGTATTAATGATATACATAACTTTATTTTCCATAAGAAAAAGCTTTGCAAATTTAGTTCAATAGGAATAGAAAGATGTGATTTATTGACGACACCAATTTTATAAATTTGCTACATGTAACACACGAGTTATTAGACGATCGCCTTTCAAGCTAACCACAACGTTCTAGATTTCTTTTACGTGGTCTGACGTTACATTCACGTAAACTGACTAGTACAAACATTAGATTCACGGCCAATAACTCGCGTCTGTGCGTAACATATAACTGATAAATGTTCTACTGTAAAGTAATATGCCCAGGCCGTAAACGTCAACTGTGCTTAATTTTGAAGATAACTCTATGTTGAGAACTGTTTATTACTGGGTTATGTCGTTGGGTTTATTCTTACTTATTTACATGTTGATATTTGCTGATATAAAAAAACATTTGTGTTATTCATAGGTGCATATAATTTTTATTTGATACTATTCCAAAATTCCACCAGATTCTTTTAAAGTTTTGTATAATTCATGAAAAAGTGTAAGACATCAAGAAAATATGCAGATAAACAAAAATTGTAAAACCAAATATTTTCAAAAAATCTTGTTTCCACTTTCATAAATATATTTATTTATAAATAAATATCATTCATATTTTTTCTTCGTTTTATTATATTATAATCTTAGTATTAATGCAGAGACTTTATATCACTTCTTGCTAGAATTTTTTGGTGGTGGAATATGAAAACTAGCGTAGCTAAACTTTGTATACAGAAGAAATGCAGAAAGTTGTTATTTTTACTTGAAAGCGTCGACTGCTCTTTCACCGGACTGGTACTTTTACCGACGAAGAGTTTTCTTAATTGTAGGAAATGTAAAGAAATTGTTAGGTATTAGGTCAGGATTACATAGACCATCTCGTCAAGAATTTTTTCGTGCTCTTGCTTCAAATAATCAATTGTGATGTAGGATAAAGCGTAGTTTTGTGTTAGTTTTCCGTACTTCAGCGATGGCTTGTGGTAAACACACTGTGGTATACCATACCACTCTGCATTAAATATGCTAATTAAACAGTCTTATAGAATTGTATACAATGGATTTCCGCAAAGTAACGCCTGATTCTATTAATTAGTCTATGATCTTCAAGCGTAACTGTTGCACCATGACCGGTTCATTCAACGAACGTAGCCACCATTTTCTTTGAAGTGCTCCGAAAACTAACAAATTAAGTCGGCTTTGTCGTATCAAGGAAGACCTAGGTTAAGGATTGCCGTTTGGTATCAGGGTCGTAGGCATAAATTTATAATTTGTCAACGCTGACAATATCGTATACGTGATTTGACTCCTCACTTGAACCTCTAGAGAGTTTTTTTACTCAACCTAACGCGGGCTGCTTTATTATCATCGGAAAGTAAATGCAGGATAATATTTTTCTTAAAATTATTATATTTCTAGGATCGCATACCTTATATAAGCATAAACTCCTCTATCGTTTATGTAAATGTCGCAAAAACTTACCAACATAATATCACACAATGCTCCTGAAAAGATCTATCATCCCGGCGGCTCAAGGTTAAGTCTCAATACACGAGGTTATGAGCCTTATTGGCATTTCATACAGAAAACCGTAATATTAGTTTTATAGGTCTTTACAACTTAAAAGGTCATGCATAGCTGAGACAACAGCAAATGGCTTGTGATATACATTGTATCGTTGGACACAGCAAGATTTATCTGCATGCCAAAGTGTTGGACCCGGGAGTCCTCATAAGACCCCGATCCGAATTGCTATAAGCTTAACATGTAAATGCACTGGATATATACCATTAATCAACTCCTTGAATGAGACAGAAGTTGTTAAAAAGTTCAACTTTTTGGTTTTAATATGTAAAACTATACATTATTTAAAAACGAGTCCCCATATAAACATATTTATTCTTTTGTATAAAATAAAATATTTGTTAATTATGGCTAAACTACTGTTAAAATAATAAGCTTTTATTTACGGTAAACATAATATATACAACATTTGGTTCAAGTGTCACTTTCTTGTACGCTAATTATAAAATAATATAACCGATTGTCAGAGCTGTTGAACAGTTACAGGATAAATTATTGATGAGTATATATAAAATATTACGACATTGAGTCGTGTGGCTCCGTGATAGCGTATAGCATAGTTTGATCTCTTGTTATATGCTTTCATTAGCTTAAATTGTATCTAGCGATATTTCTATATGTGATATCTAACGGAATTAACGGAGACGTCTAATTAAATTAAAAGTATGCAAAGGTACAAAGGAATAATAAATTGTAGTGTAAAAAGCACTCCACGTATTTTAATGTAAACAAGTTTATTTTTATTTGTGAATAATTTAATTTTAAATAATTTTTTGTTTTAGTTCGATTTCAGAAAAAGTATTAAGCGTTGTAAAGCGCAAACATACACGATATTGCGCATGATACCCTAATAAGTGGCCAATATGGTCCTGCTGCGACGAGCGCAGCAGACCATGGCGCAGAGGACCTCCAGGGCGTAACGTACCATGTCGTACAAGGCGGCGTGTCTAATATCCGGGAGCCTCCCCTGGGATCTCAAAGCCAAAGTCCTGGCGGAAGTTAACCGAAGAAAGGCCCTGATGCGGTTGATGGGTTAAGGAACCCCTCCCGGAAGATATCGTTTGCTGGAGGAGAGAGGGTCGCAACGATCTCTTCCGGTGATGGGATGAAAGGCTTTCGGACGGCACGCTCCTTGGGCCCCCATGCTGATCCGAGGGGGGCATCATAGGGTGAGTGGATGGGTTTAATTTCTAGCCCGTTCACACACGAAACGACCCGAAGGGGCTACCCTAGCCGGGCGGTGGGTAAGCTAATGTAGATAACAAGACCCAGTCAGACCAAGGACGAACACCGCGAGGTTTAGAGGGTAGTTTGACTTTTGGCTGAGATCCCCACACGAAGCCCTCCCTGCTGCCCCCGCAGCATGGACGGCGAAGTGAATAAAGACATATCCCGCGTTGAAAAAAAAACCCTAACAAGTGGCTGACTATAAAGAAAGTAATCTCGATAGCCTTAGCTCTTACATGGGAGTAGTTGAACGGTATTCCTTTATTATCGGTTTTTTACATTCACCTGTCCCGTTTTCTGTATACCTGTAATAAGTTGCAATTTAATTTGACGCTCATATCAGTTTCCGGTTAAAATTAGTTTTGCGCCTATGTATATTTTGTGACAATGCAATATTATGATGCCGTAGAGCTGATTTGTTCACGGAGCCGGAAGATGGCCATTGAAACTCTAATAAAACGGTGCAAACCCATAGAATTTGGGCACGTTTAATTCATATTGAAGATGTTTGTTATTTTTACTCGTGTGCCTTTTATCGAGATCTTCGTTAAGACTATGGTGTTGGAATTGTTCTCGAGTACAACTTTTTATCTTATTATTGATGTTTAATTAGTGATTTCATTAAGATCTCGATCATCAAATATTTCTAGGGGACATTATTGAAATTATCGTGATTATTTGTACTTACATTCTTCATTCGTTCTTACGAATGAGGTCATATGATGCTGAAATGATTTGGTCATGTATCAGTAGTGATATTTCAGGGTGTGTACATTTATCTTTTAAAATAATAATGTGTAAAGATATTAAAAGGAATACATCAGTTTAAATTTTTTTTCCTGTCATTATTTAAATAACAGTTTATTAAAGTACAAAATAAATATATTTGTACATTAAAATGGAAGAACATAAGCTAAGTTTTAGATGGGCGTTTTGAAAATCCCCAGCATGTATTTTTTCGATAGCCGTTGTGGATATTGTAAGTCCATCACACTGTATATGAAGCAGAAATTTGTCTCAATAATACAGCACACTGTTCTGACATCCGTGTTGGGTTTATACACGTTATTTCCATTTATAATCATATAAAGCGTCGAGTTTCACAGATTGCCGATGACACTCCTACGATATCGCCTAACGTAGAGACTTCATCTCTATGCATATACCACGGGTTGTATCCAAAATAATTAGTCAGATAAATACCTGATGTTAAGTTCGCGCATCGCAACGACACCATGAACTATCACATTTCGAATATCTCTCATAGATTCATTCTCATAGACTTCAATAAAATGGTCGGCAGACACATTTGCGGACAGATACAACTTAGGGAGCTTGACAAAAGAGCTACTTTTCTACATCATTCGATCAGTAAAAGGCATTGCCATTGTAACTGTTCCTATATTGTGCGAGGACGTGAGTAGCTTTGATCTCCTAAAGTCGATTTTGAGCCGCTTACTCGTTTTCTCTTACTTATATATAAAAAAAAAATTTCACACCGCCCAACTGTAAGTGCCCATAAGGTGAAGAAGGTGCAATGAAATTTAACGGCGCATGCACTGCTGTATTTTAATATCTATCGCAAAGTAAGTTCATTTTATTACCGCTTTTTTGATTATTTAGGGTTAATATTATTAGTAAATTTATTGAAGATAAGAACTAAAACATCATTTAAGAAAAGTATGATCAATTAAAATTACATAAATAGATATCACTTATATTTTTGAACTCTTATCAGAATCACTTTAAGGAGGACTTAAATCCAAGCTTTGTTAAATTTGATAACTGATGCCAGTAGGTTGTCTCTAGCTTTAATGCTACTATACAACTTGTATACTTTCCTAGTTCGTACAACAGACACAATATCGCTCTCTTTAATGCTCGATGACACTTTGTCATTCAGTCGAACAACAGTAGTGATTAAGTTCCCAATTAAGTTCTCAAGATCTGTTCTCTGGCAACCCTGTTATTTAAATATTGTATAGTCGCGATTGCCTACGCGAGAGTCTACGTGGGCAAGTCTAGTGGATTAATCCTGAACTGTCGACCGCAATACTTTATTTTCGTCCTGTAACTTCAGATTCTGGTCTTTGCTAGAGGTGATTTCCGAGGAGGCCTTCAGAAACGCTTCTTAACGTTGCCACTCTCTCCCCGATTTCAAGGAGCAAAGACAGGTCTTTCGTCACATCCGCAAATTTCTTTTCAAATTTTTCAAATTGTCGAGCCACAGCAGATTCGATTGCTTTTAAGATGCCGGTGTGTGAAATGCCGGATACGGCGGCGGTTAAAGTATTAACAACTACTAATATACAAATATTACAAAAAGAGAAATAAAAGAATCAAAATTTAAGAATCCAAAAAAATTAAAATATTAATTTAAACATATTATTTCAACTACATATTTCAATTAAAAACTGACAAAAAATATTTAATAACTAAAAAAAAATAAACAAAAAGTCAACTGCTGCTTAAGCCCGAACCACTGTTCTTGTCGCGCACTGTTTCGCTGGGGATGCCGTAGCCACTGCACTAATGTAGAAAGATGTAGTAGTCGTACCTGCCGTTAACAGTAAGTTGACTTGCAAGACGAAACATTTGATTTCTTTCAAATTATGTTTTCTTATTTGATGTTATTCCTGAAGCCGGAACATGCCGTATCGAAGTCTCGCATTTTATATTAGGATCGATGTCTTATCTTGGTATTTTCATCACCAACCACAACAACACAACGGACACTTTTTGTATATTGCAAATAAAAAATTATTAACAATAAATATATAAAATTATTAAAAAACAATATATAAAATTAGTTCTCTCAGAGGTTCACTAAAATTTTAAGTTTTTACTTTGTCGAATCTGTTCAAAACTCTTTCCAATATATACATAGATGTAATTGCAAGTGCAGAGAAAGCTAGGCGTTATGTCCTCTAGTTTACGCCAATAATCGCTCGGCATACGTAACACGTGAATGAGTCACGGGAAATTCGCATTTTTATGTTTGGTCTAAAGTCTACTATTGCGTGAGAGCGTTGACTGTCAACTGACATAACCCTACATACTGAGAGTATAACGAAGGCTTTTCCCAAACTACAGATAAAATTTCTCTCATTATTTTCAATGATAATTTTTGGAAAGAAAATAGTAACGATGCATATCTTACAACATTTATGTGTATCAAACGCAATGTAATATGTACTTAAGTGACCATTTCAATGGTTTAATCAATAAAACTTTTTTTTAATTAAAAAAAAATGATATAAAAACTAACTAATGACGACTGCATTGGAAGATTACTTTACAAGTTATCACGGTTTACGGAAGGTATATAAATAATTAAGTTTGGCCAATGAGAGGCAAAATTATTGTAAAAATTATAATTCATATATATCAGCGACTAATTTATCGGCGTCACAGTTGACACCCTTTAAAAGTGTTGTTAAATTTGTATTTATCCTTAGTTCACACTGTCAAAGCGGTATCTGTCGTAAATTTAATTTGACTGGACCGGCTCAGTACGATCTTCATAACCGGCTCAGTACGATCTTCATAACCATGTGGTTGTAAATTCAAATTTATGACGCTAATATTTAAAAAAATATTTAACGATTAAAACCTAATTCCACGAAATTTTGGGTTTATATAGCTTTTAAACTAGTAACTGTTTACTAGTAACTGTATATTAATGGATAATACACTAAACCGTGGTTTTTTTAATGTCACGCGACAAATTCAACATTATTAACCGCGATTTGAATTAAATTCGTTGCCTAGCGTAAAGACAATGAACTTTCTTCGACCGCGTCGCGAGCGTCTCGGTCCAAATATATATGGACATGCTTAGTAGGTACATACTAATTACCCAATTTGCATCCGCTTTAGTAGTTATGAATGGTCAAAATTTTACAAAATGCCCGATTAGGTTCTTTGATAAACCTTTTTTTTTAGATGCTCAATGTGTATGTGCGTAAATTTGCAAACTACTTATTGAGATTAGCAAACAAAATAAAAAATATATAATACATGTACAAAATAATAAAAACATGTTACATTCTGCGAAGTTTACTTTAAGCTATAAAAAAATAATTTCATATATTTTCCCTCAAAACGATTTTTATCTAATAAAAAATTATATAATATACTAAATGCATCGATCGTGATTGTTATTTAAATTACCAATTCTTATCGAAAGCAAGCCTATAACTATCTAAATGAAAATTAAATTTTACCATACGAAGTTTACGTGACTAATCTGCATAAATATTCATGCCATATATGAGGTTAACTTTAACGGGTATGTACGCCAAGTAAATTATGTTATTTGCTTCAACTTGATAATCAAACACGTTTTATACTGAAATAATAAATATTTTGTAAGTGGCATCAATTTCTTATGGCTTAAGGAAAAAATAAATTTAATCCAGAAAACATCAGATAATTTGTATCAATAGTTTGGTTTTCGAGACCAATGACTTCTTAAATACAAGTATGTAGGCTTTTTCAAAATTTATCATGCTTTGAGGCAATAAAAATGGTATGGATGTCATTTTATGCATAGAAATATTTTGAATGCCAGATTTTTTCACCCGGATAAATGAGCGATTCCTGAGGGATAAATGGGGACCGTTGTCCTCGCTTACCTTACAAATCAAATAAGTGATGGTATGTGAAAGTAAAATACATTTTTCGGGTAAAAGTGCCGTTTTGGTTGAACAAATTGCAAGTTGCTTAAAATGGTAAAGCTATAATAACATTCAAAATTGAATTAATTTTTTTGTTTTTACATTATCCTTCACTTTGAAATATCTATATATATATAATATAATATTATTCTTTCTTTTTACCTAATATCATGTCTATTATTCATGGAGTAACAAAATACCAATGTTTGCAACAATTCAAATAAAGCCAACCATTTAGAGAATATAATCTATCCACATATATTTGCTGTCTACATATTTAACGTTAGTGCTGCAGTTTGGAGGCCGTATGCGCATATATATGTATAGTAAGCGATATATTATATATACTTATGTTTGTTTTCTTTAGCCGTCTTTAATTAAAACTTTTTGTATGCAGGGCTCTAAGCTTATGATATATTTCTTAAAACTATGACGATGCATTTTTGTGTGCCAAGCCCTAATTAAGGACTAAGAGGCGAGCGCCATGCATAACTAGCTTGGGAAAGGGTAGATTGTTATCTAAACAGCGTGCATAGTATTCAAACATATTATGTATAACAAGACAAGCGTAAATGATATTATGTTGTTTTCCTTAGATTTTATTTTCAAACATTATTGGCAGAATATCAATCGATTATAAATATTTTCCGCTTTTAAAGCCTTAAGTAGGTATTTCTTATACTCCTTACATATTTAAATGATAGAAAAAAGTGTCGAATATATCTACCTTGTATCAAATTACTGACTTAAATATAATATTTTGACTCAATGTCTTGAACAGTACACGTCTATGACTGCCCGAGGCACGAAATACCATATTTAAAATAAAACTAACAAAAGTTTATATAACAGGGGCACCGTATTTTTTCATTACTTTATTTCGAATCACTACTCCAATATTGAAGGCGCCTGACAATATAGTTTAATGTATATATTAAAGGTATTTGTGAAATCTAACACGAGTTCGTCAGGCCGTTTTATCTAGTTAATTTGCTTAATTCTATTAATACTAAAAGTAGGTGAACACGTCCTTATAATCCTATCATTTTTCATTTACCGTAAGTAACTTAAGTAAGAACTATATCAAAATATAATTTAATGTAGCTAAGTAATTTATAACAAAGGCCAAAATAACAAATTCGTGGACACATTTAATTCTAAAACCCATTTAAATGTATTATCTCAGCATGTGTAGCCAAGTAAATCTGCTAAGTAAGCTTAGCTCGTCCCTCCCAATTTTAAGTATGTCTACGCGCACTTTTCTCTCCAATAACCATGTAGGTTAACACTAGTAGGTAATAGACCAACAATCATACGGGTGCTAAGTATCTCAATAACCAAATTAAAATCAGTTGACAAAATAGAAAAAATAAGCAACTCTATCGCTGTCTATAAAAATTTAGAGTCATAATTTTCAACCCCTTATGACAACGTTTGTACGTAAAAAGTATACAAGAAATCTAATTTAGGTTGGGAGTCGCTATGTGATGTTTAATTTGACTTCCGTAAGTAAGTTCTTCCGTAAGTTTTTTCCATAACAATATCAAATACCGCGTTTAATATTAAAATTTTAGACAAAAGGATTAGAAGAGGGAATTTTTACGCGGTTAAGTAATAAATATCAAGTTCACGTTATTTTTCTTATTATAGCTCATTTATCTTAATAGAAGTATTTTTCATTCCAACAAATTTTTTTATTAAGACTTAGATATAAAGTAAGCGTAAATTAATGGTTTTTAAGGATACTGCCGGGTATTTTACTGAAATTGACATAATCACATAATGATAAAATTACATTACACTACACATTTCATTTATTTCAGCAAAATCTTATAATACTAATTAATAAAATTATGTGTTATTTGTAGAAAATTTATTTCGTAGCTAGTGCTTTGCTTCATGGCATTAGGGAAAACCTACTGAACATTATGATGCATAGGTGTTTGTTTTTAATCTTATGAGCAAGGCCTCTGTTTAATATTTGAAATTAGAAAGTCTAATTAATTTTCGATAAAAAAGTAAGTAAATAAGCAAACTAAGGCAAATTATAGTCTAGATACTGTTAATCCATCAATATTTACACTATCGTCGTATCATCTCGATTTCATACTCAATAATTTTGAAACATTTCCTGAAACTCATACACAAAATTGATTTACAAAAAAAAGATATGTAGAAGAACTACAGTGAAAAAACGACAATTAATTTAAATCTGGTCATAAAAAGCATTAAGGGTAAGATTTTTTTAAAATAACAACAACATTAGACCTAAAATAATTCACTTTTTTCATTTTCTTTGATATGCAAGTTAAATTTCTTTAGATCTAAAACTCGTAATGAACTTCTCTGTTATTTGAAAATTATTTACCAAAACAATATCAAAATTTTTACTTTCATTTTTTAAAATATTTTCATTCTTTCCTTTCAACTATTTCGAAATTATGCTTATTGTCATCACATCACTTAGGTTTTAAGACGTAAATCGATCTGAAGAACAAATATTTTTCATTATTCTACTTTTTTAAAAGTATCATCAATATCTTATTGTCAAATAATTTAACTGTTTAATTACAAATGACTTTTCTTAACTTTTCTTTCCAACAAGCAATTTGTCATTATTATAGTATCGTGACTCGATATCCACCAATGATAGAACTTTGAGCGAGACATTTTTAATTTTTTTTGTACCTACAATTTTCCCGAATCGAGACGATC
>JAOCPS010555860.1:0-11273 GCA_025505425.1 Graphium colonna | reverse complement strand
GTATGACTTTTGGGGATGCCGGATGGCCATGTCTACCCTTTTATTTTTCTATTCCTATCCCCTCCAAATCCTTAATTTCGACCCCATCCTATCCAATAAACCTATTCTATCCAATCACCCAGATTGACAACGCACTCGCAACTATCTGTTGCGTGTGTCCATGGGCGACGGGATCACATAACATCAGGTGAACTGTCTGCTCGTTTGTCTACTTTTTTATAAAAAAAAAACACTATATATCTACACATAATATATATGTTTATCAGTCTATACTGATAAACACATTGCCAGTTAGAAAAGGAAATGCACAAGTATCAATCAGTTAGATTTGATGTGACTTCTGTAGATCGCAAGACGCTCACAACAGTGACAAAACCGCAACCACCAACTTTCCAATAATAAAAAAAGGCTTACGTAAACAGAGATAGATAATATTCTGTTCGCTTTTCCTTGCATTTGCCACACTAAAAGCTTTATCGATCTGTCACTTTAATTGTAAGTGGCATGTAAAAATGACTAAAAAATTTTTTTTTGCTACTTACTGTAATAAAAATTCTATAGTACCCTAGACAAAAAATACTTTGAATCCAAACGAAGACTCACCACTTACCACTCAATAATCCACGGTAACTGTAGTCTCTAAAAAAGTTTTGGTTAAAGATAATAAAAAAACTATATTCGTACAAGCATTACAAAAATTAAGATGAAATGAAATAAAACTAAAAATAGCTTAAAAAAAGTTTGTGTGTGTGTGTGTGTGTGTGCGTGTGTGTGTGTGTGTGTGTACGTGCGTGTTTCGACGTGTTTCATGTCACAAGTGCATCCTAAATAGTGAGTGTATATGGTTAGAAAAAAGAGCTATATTATTTTGATTTAGGTTAAATTAATTAATTAATAACAGAGCCTTTGTCATTTTTATTTTTTTTTTATGGAAAAGATGACAAACAGTTAGACAGTTCACCTGATGGTAAGCGATTCCGTCGTCCATAGACAATCGCAATATCCGGAGAGTTGCGAGTGCGTCAACCTGGGAGATTTGGTAGAATAAGTTTATTGGATGGGGTCGGGATTAAGGATTTGGAGGAAAAAGGAGCGGGAGAAAAGAAGGACAGGACATGGCCATCCAGCCAAACGTCATGCATATTTTATTTTATGCTGACTTTTTAAAAGCCGATGGTACTTCCCCGAGTTCTACCACTACTTATTTAAAAAAACAAACTAATGAACTGATTTTCTTCTTAACTTTATGGTATTATCTACGAAGAAAGCTCGAAATGTAACTTTTGAAATTGGTACATAAATTAGAGATACACGCAAACATATGTACGTTTTTATTTTATATGTTTATGTTTATGTTTATGTTTTGGGGACTACAATCACCGCTTCAGTGACGGGATCGCTTACAATCACGCTTAAGTGGCCTAAGTAAAATAAAAAGAATCTACTAATCTGTCTACAAAAAGCAAACTTACGGTACCAGTCGCCTACGAAACATTATCTATTGTTTTTTCATTATTTATTGTTTATTATCTCCCTTATTTTTCGCCTTTTTAAGCAAAATACAAATTAATTTTAAAAATAAAAGCAATTGTAACATGTATACACTGTATATTGTACTGAATCAACATGTATACACTATATATTGTACTAAATCAACATGTATACACTATATATTGTACTAAATCAATATGCTTTCAAATATTAATTGTTTAAAATATACAAAATTAGCTGCTTGGAAACAAGACAGTTGGTTTATTTTTTGGTGCCAAGTTCAGGTTATAGATGCTTTGGCGTTATGCCTTAAACATTTTTTTATATTCGTTCTAAGCTCTTTATAATGCATTCATAAAAATGCTGTAAATATAAATTGTTTTATCGCGAAGACAACAAACATTACCGTATAAAATTAATAGTATTTTAATTAATTAATAATTCATACATGCTTATTATGATGATATCGTATGTAACAATGTTCCTTGACTGCTTTGGTTTCATTTAATAATAATTAATTAGTATAAGTAAATGTAACAAGTTGATTTTCACATAAAATTACAAAAACCCACTTCAAACGCCTTAATAGTGTACCTTTGAAGCATATTTTCTCAGTTATTTTAATTTTAAAAACAGATTACAAATACGATTTTCATTAAAAAAAAATGTAGAAGCGTAGTGGAAGTGTACCCTATTAGATTAAAAAATATTCTTTCGAATAAGTTCATAAGTTTCGGAGACATGTGCGAAAAATAACATAATTTTTTTTTATTTTTATTTATAAAACCAACTAACAAACCGATTTTTTTTTTAAATTTTATGGGACTATCTACGTATAATGCTCTATCATATAAAAAATCATATAATAAGAATTTTTGAATTTTGTTTACAAATAACAGAGATACGTGCAAAAATACATGAAATGAATTTTGTTATTTGGTTTAAAAGAGAAACTGCTTAACCGATTTTCCTGAAAATTTTATGGGACCATTTCGAAAGAATACCCTATAAGACAAAAAAAAATTAAAAATCGGTTCATATGTGGCGGAGGTACGCGCGAACATATATAAAAACATAATTATTCTAAGCGGACCTTCCTGCTATTTTGAAGTCGGTTAAAAAGCAAATATAAACGATGCATGAGATTTGGCATAGTCAAATTGACATGCACATAAAGTAAATATTTAAATATTTTAACTTTTTTTAATTTTATTATACATTAGAACTACATTATACTATTTAGTAAACAAAAATAAAAATTACACACACTTATATGCATTTCTCCTTTATTACGTGAATTGATAAGTATGCCATTTATCAAATAATTAATAAAGCATAACATCCTGACACAGCTCTTGCTGCACTTCTACGGCTGTGATCCCCCGGGGAGGTACTTCCCTACTACCGCACTACACAAAGTAGGCATAAAACAAAGTATGCATGACTTTTGGGTTGCTGGATGGCCATTACTTCCCTCTTCTTGTACCACTCCTTTCCCCTTCAAATCCTTAATATATTCCCGAAGCGTCCTATCCAACAAAACTGTTTTATCCAACTTCCCAGGTTGACGTAATTCTTTAGATGTTGTATGTGTCCATGGGTGACGGGACCGTAACATAAGATGAACCTGCTGTTTGAAAATTACAAAAACCAACACCTTAAAAGTATGCTTTCGAAACATAATTTTTGTTTGAAAAACAAACAACTAAACCGATTTTTTTTATTGTATATTTTATTGGACTATTTCGGACATATAACATTTCAGACAAAAATGAATTTTTAAATGACGGAGATACGTACGGACTTGCCAATAAAAACATTGAAACATCCGAATTGAGGATCTTCTCAAAAAAGGTTAAAAATAGTTAAAAATTTGCCTATTGGGAGACCGAAAAGGTCGCCCGTGATCTCTGATGCAAAAAAAAAAGAAAAAAAGACTCGCAAACGATATTTATTGCGTTCAAAAAGGATTTTTGGAAAACAAAGCTAACGTAAATAAGGTTATTGATAACATAAAAATAAAAATAACACCGTGACGCGGCATTGAGCAGGTTTTAAGACAGGTCGTACTAGATCGAGATCGGTACCCGTACGTACCACGATTTTTATTCGCCTAATATCAAGTTTTTAATACCTTTTTTAGCAATCAAATATAATCACGTACAATAAAACTCGGTGCTTTTAATCAAAGGTGACCTGCGGGATAATGTCAAAGGTGTCTTGCCTTTAAAAATAAAACATTAATAATATTCTAGACGATTCCCAAAACAGTATTTAGAGAATAGCACATTTACCATGTTTAAACAAATAAACATTTGTCATCTATACCGTGTGTTTTTGAAATCTTAGTACTAAAAAAGGTAATAGGACTATGTTTACATCCGGTTATCTGACATGAATCTACATCTGGAGCTAAAATATGTAACGGTAGCTATTATTCTCCATCGATATTGGAAATATTATTTGTCGTAATTTATACTTACTGCAAGTGCATGTTGTTTTAGGCTGATTCCTTTCCATAAGTGGAGGGCGGTTACCCCACACCCCTCCGAAAATGTTTTTTGCGGACACCTCTCGGCCATCGCGAGCTGCATCCTCCTAGGAAAAACAAACGATAAATTTCAACGATATCCTCAAAATATTTTATTTGAAAATAAAATAAATGTATACAATATTTTCTAAAAATAAAAAAAAGTTAAATAACTTGTGAGGAATATTGTCTCATGCGGATTTCACGTTACGTTGCGTATAAATTAAAAAAGAGAAAATTCCGTTACCGAAAGTATTCTGTTACCAACCTCGGAATTAACGACAACTATGAGCACAACCACTAAATACAAACACTTCCACATCCTGGCATATGTTGAACAAACTTTAAAAAATAAACATAGAAAAAGAAACAAATTCAAATATCGAATTCAGAATTTTGCGCACGGCTGGCGCATCGTCTTCAATTCTTGAACTTGTCGCGCGCGTTCGCAACACACACTGAGATGCGCCCGCGCCGCGGCCATGTTCTCGGGCCGACGTGATTTGCTTACGACAATGGCCCTGCTTCCACCAGCCAAATATCTTGTTTATAATTACGCATCAATAAAAATAAAAAAAAAACAAATCCTAAATATCTTTATTAAAAACTCGTCAAATTATTACATTCTCATTACATATGTTCTTCCTTAAAACACATCTAGCTTGTACAACCATTAAAATAACTATAAACATTTATAAATATTACTTACTAAAGTTACTTTGTGTTTAAAGCCTTCAAATTAAATAAACTATAAACCATTTCAAAAACAATAGGTTGTTTTAAATGCTTCATAAAAACAAAATGGTTTGAGTTTTTCTTCAATAACAAAAGATACTTTTAACTGTATACAAAACGTTACAAGCGAAAGTCACGCTTTCTATGGAGGTCATAGAGAGACAGTGGCGATACTATTTGGTTGACAATCTATTGTTAAGAATACTTTGTCGTCATCTAAATGCTGTCTACAAATATACGATACACGTATTTGTTAATAATTTTTCTATACATAGAAATACAAAATAATCGCTTAACTGATCAAGTTAGTTGAAATTATCAACATATAATATTAAAGTGAATTGATTATTGTTATATTGATTATTATTTTGACTTGATGTGTTAGTGTGGTATTTGGATTCGAACTCCGCCGCTGTTAAACATTTGTTGGAAGACGTATTTTTATTTTAGTTTAAAGGTAGAAAGACTCTGACAATTAATATGAATTTATCAAGAGAATGAATTAATTATTTTTTTAGATATAATTGCCTAACATTAAAATTATTAAAAGATGATCTCCGTTTATTTATTTTTATCATTTATGTTTTTGTAATTTATGATGTCGATATTCTTTATTTAAAAATTGTATATATAAGTTCAAAGTCAAGATCAAAATGCAGCCATTATTATGAAAGTAAAATTAAAATTTTAAAGTAAAGTTATTATAAATAAAAAGATCAATAATTTAACACATGAAAGTGACGAAGTTTTTGAAAAAACCCTGAAATAATTGAATGGTGAGAAAGGTATACTAAACGATCGAATCAGAAGATATTTTAATTAGTATATTATTCAAAAAAAACTGTTTCTTTTAGCTGTTTTGTGTGCGACATAACTGTAAAATGTATGCTAAAAATAGCAAGTTAACGTCGAGGAAAAATAACTATTCGCCGCCACAAGGCGCTATAAAGATCATATTGTTATTTGTGCTGCAAATGTTTGTCTTTCAGAAAATATTTTCCATTTTCTTAATGTATAATTATGACGATCGCATAAAACAACACAATATATTTTAAACGTCATGTTCTCAGACGTATATGAGGGTAATATTAAAAAAACAAGGTTATAAAATTATAAAAAAAAAGATTTAATAAAGTATAATTTACAAAACGAAAAAAACGAGCAACGTTAACCTAATAAGCTACTTTTGTAAACGATTAGTAAATAACTAAGAGTTGATCAACATCTTTAAACTTTATCATAAACGACAAACTTACACTATTATTTCATTAAAACCAAGATAATCACAGTGACAGCATACAGAGCAATATTCTAAGATAACTGCACAAAATAAAATAAAATAAACCATAGACGTTATAACTTGTACTTATTTAACTGCTATTTTAACTAACAAATAGTTTGATTCTTCGACAAAACTGCTTCTAAATTCAATGATAATATGACGTATTTTTATTAAAAAAAAAAAAGACAACAACTCCTGTAAAAAAATCAACAACTGCTCAAAACTTGTGGTTAAAAAAAATAAATTCTGTGTAATCAGAAACAATATTAATCCTTATGAAAATAACTATATTCGATTTAACTACATAAATAATTTTAAATTAATCATCTATGAAGAACTATTTACATTTATTGAACACTTAGGTAGTCTACGTTGAACCTACGTTCTATTGGTAATCTGCACCACCGGCCTGAACTTATAATTTAAACTAAAAACTATAAATAACTAGTTAAATAACAACAAACATAAAACGTATTCAACATGAATATAACACCGTAAAATATAAAAAGAAATAATTAAAAATAAATAGCTTTTAGACGAAACCATTTGCTTATAGAAATATTTTTAAAAATTACTTTAATTAAACAAATGTTTAAAATAGTATACTATATAAATTTACTATTTTACCATTATTCGTATTATTTGTTTTTGTTGGCAGAATGAAAGAGACCTTATGCTTAAGCCGAACGGAAACTAGAACGAATAACTGTTGTTCTTTTAATGTAAACCGGCTTTAAAAATATACAACGTTAATCACCTGCTTTCACTTAGATTCTGTCAGTACTTAAATGACGTATAAATAAAGGCACGACTCGTTTTTATTTAAATATATAACATACCTAACCTAAATAAAAACAAAAATCTTAAATCTAACATTAAATACGAGGCTGAATGTTAAACCCTTGATTATATATAAAATACAAGAATATTTAATATGAACAAAATATTTTAATAAACTATAGAACTACGAGTATACAAACATTATGTTTATGGTCATTGTATCACACAGATAAATAATAACATTCAACTTAAGATAAAACTTTTTTGTTATTATGTTAAACGTAAGCTTACCGCCTACCGTTTTTTATTAGCAACTATATATTTAAAAGTGATATGTTTATTTAGAGATTAACCATAACATAGAGAATATAAAAGATACATTTTATATTAAATATTAAATATATTAAACAATTTTAACAATATTAATTTGACTGATTTACTTAATCCCTAATTTATATTAAAAAAAATTAAACAAACACTTCGTTGTGGACCTCTTAATGAATGTAAGATCTATGTATTATTATCATTGATGCTACATTTAAAAGTTAAAAATTAAAAAAAAAAACGTTTCGCTTAATTGTCACAAAGACAGGAGTCCCTGAGATTTGCTCGCAGCCAGGGTAGATATCGTGTAATTCGAGTATAAACACCAGGATAACCTGGCCGGCCGCATCCGACCCCCCATGATACTATACCTGTAATAATAAATATTAAAATAAAGTAAATAAAAGAAAAAATAAAGTCAACTTGTTACCACATACGCATTTTCCTAAACATTCACATTTATAACATCATAATTAATATTATTTACGAACTATTAATATTTACTAAACAAATATAATCCATAATACCTTAAAATATTAGAAGACCTTAATTATTCAATTAACTTAATTGACGTTCATGGAATTCATTACGAATCTTGAGTTTGTATCTTCTATTATTAGCGTAATGAAAGTACAAAATTTCGGATGAGGTTTCTGAGGTCGAAAACTTTATCCATACAGAACAAAAAACAACTAAACACATCAGAGACTTTATAATGACCCTTTTAAATTAACTCTTACTGAGTTTACGGCACATGGATTTTAATAACAAAGATTTTTTAAATCTTAATATAAATTTATGCAGCTATAAGTGTCTGAAATAATATACAAAAGACATCGAAAAGAATTTTTGGCACTGTAATTTATTTGGTGTATGATGGTTCTTCAAAATAACAAACAATAAACAAACTTGTCGCTTGTTACCTTCTAGCACGGTAGAAAAAAACAGAAGCTTTATCATGTAAGAAGGGAATACGTTCAGATTTTTCTGGAAAGGATGACAAACGGGCAGACGATTCACCAGACATTAAGTCATCTCGTCGCTCATGGACACACTCACCATCCATAGTGATGTGTGTCCGTAGCATAAAACAGGTTTAGTGGATAGAAATTTCGGGAACAAATAAAGGATTAAGAGGGGAAATGAGTGGTAAAAGAAGAGGAAAGGAATGATCATCCTACTTTATGCCGTACTACTACTAAACTACATGTACTTTATTTTATGCCAACTTTATGTACGACGATGGTACTTCCACGGGCGAGCACGGCCGTATAAGTGCAGCAAAAGCTGTAAAAGGACGTGTCACTGTTTTAGTCTAGCGTGAAGTTAATATCATTTTGCATATTAACTTATATTCTACTCATAATTTTTAACGCAGTTTATAACGAAGCGACCGCTTATGTAACTTGACTGCCTATTTGCCAGTTTCGAATCATCAATCAAGTGAAAAAAGCCCTCTTGGCTTGGCCAGGTGAGGTTGCCGAATCTCAGTCCTTCGTCTATTAAATCCTTACTTTTTTTTAAATTAAACAATTTTACGGATTTTATCGCGGTTTATTTTAATTTTTATCGCCCGACGTTTCCAACCCTTTACAGCGTTCATGGTCACAGGAAGGACTGAGATGTTTAATGTCCTGGTGTCACTTGTCAATCCTCCACATACCGTCAGTTTGAATATTATTATTTTTTTAATTCTTAGTCCGATCTACGCAGTAACTACTTATAGTATCTTTAAATCTTGCAATGTTGTACTTATTTCTTGATTTGATTTTATTTATAATGGGATTCCAAGCAGATGGTAGTACCAAACCATCTTCCGTATTGAAATTTGGATGTTTCTTAATTTCAATAGCCTCACGTATCATCCTTGACAGGAACCGGAGTTCCTTTGCGAGGATTTTTGGCCTATCAGATCTAATGTAATGGTTGGGCCCTTTCAGAGTATGTTGACCTTACTTCTTTCTATCCAATCATCTATCTACATATGACTCCTTGATGTTGGTCTCAATTGTCCGACTGGCATCTTAACATCAGGTACTGAATCAGTTTAATTACCAAATCTATACTACGAAAATGGGCTCAAAAATAGGAAAGTTTGTATCTTTGGATGTCTGTTGTTCTTCCACGCGAAGTCAAAGGGAGGAATTTGATATGCATATACATCTTAACATATGGGATAGATTTTGTAAAACCTCAAAAAAATATTTTAGAGATGAAACCGTACGAAGCAGTTTGTTTACAAAAAACTTTAAAGTATAATCTTGTTGTCTTTACTCACCAACAATTTGATACTTGTCGCCTTGTTGTACCAGAAGAGGACCACCGCTGTCTCCTTGACAGGAATCAGTCGAAGCTCGACCAGCGCACAGCATGTTGCCCGTGATCCTGGAGGCACGATACTTCATGCCGCGACACTGGTTCAGAGATAATATAGGCACTCGGACCTCTTGCACGACGGCGGGCAACTGACCACCTTCAGAAGTACGTCCCCAGCCTACGACTATGCCTTCTTTGCCCGCTGGCTCGATTCCTTTGAACAGACGTAGGTATACATTAATACTAGTGCACACAGCAAACGATTTCATACTTCTTTATAAACCAACCAGTTTAAATAGTTTGTAAAACCTCATTGTCATTGATAACATCCTGTGTCGCCGAAAACATGTGGATATGCAAATGGGCTAAAAAATGTTAGTAAAGAAAATCTAAATAGAATAGGCTGTTTATTCGATAATAAATAAAAAGTAAATACATATAGGGAAACATTAGTATTTGCTTATAATCTCCTCGTTGCTTTATACCTAAATAATTTAGGGCAGGCAACTAAACTAATCACATATTACCTGAATATCGCCTATTTACACCTTAAATTGGCTAGTCACCTTAGTTGTGTAGCTGTAGTTTCAGACAGTTTTTTATGTAAGAATAAATGTTTATCATATTACTACCATTTAAATATCGGCGAGTCCAAAATTTGGTAGTTATATTATTCTAATTAAGCCCATTAACCAGAGGCTAGGTAACCATAGGCCCCGGTGCAAAATCAACCTGGTGACGGGATTTGTATCGAATAGCGGTAAGTACTAAACTTGTTAGGTTGTATTTTACCATTCCTTAATTTGTCATCGTTTCTGACCAAACTGGTGAATAATCTATGCTGTAGTTAATTGAGCAGATGGTATATAACAGTAAATTGAAGAGTTAGGTTATATCCAAAATATTAACTTTGGAGTTGGTAGATTTAAATAAATCTACAGCCGCCAAAAATGCTTGTTATAATAAACTGAGTGTTTTCATATGTGTTTAACCTAATATTTAACTGAGCCCGTATACATAATACAGTCTTGTTAAATATTTCTGCCCTGTTTCGAAATTATTAACAAATTCTTCAAAATGTTTTTTTAATTTTCTTTGATTTGAGTTCCGTACGTCAAAAGGAAAAACAACAGAACCTTCATATGATAACTTACGTGGCTCTAAATTTGCTGAACCGATTTATTTGTAATTTTGAACTTTTCTTTTGTCTCCTTCTCTCTTGCTTGATACCTAAATAATTTGGGATAGCCTATTAAACGAACCGTATATTACAAGGTGATTGGCGAGTCAGAATCTACGATATTTAAAGAGAGCACTCGGTACTCGATTCTCACCATGAGTGCTTTGATTTATGTAATAAAATTAGGGGCATAGTTTTTGACAACATTTTTAAATAAACAGGTAAAGTGTGAACACGATATCGACGGCGAACATATGGCCAGCTGGCGCGGTTCGTTCATCCGAAAACGGCACGGCTCGCGCTGTGTCCGTTAGGTTGCACATAGGTTTTGTAAATAATCACTCAACTTTCGATTTCGTTTACTCCATGGTCAATGAATATTTACGTTTAAGGCGAGGTTCTCCAAGCGCACAATGTCAATGCTGCCAATCCGTGTGCGAAAAAACCAACCGTCCTCAAACACAGACGGAGATCACGATGCCGCGGTGCGGTCGAAACGGATCGGGAGCGAATGGAGCGGTAAAATCATTGATTTTGACAAAAACTAATCGTGTTGCGAATTTTTTTTTTTATGGAAAGGAAGACAAACGAGCAGACGGTTCACCTGATGGTAAGTGATCCCGTCGCCCATGGAC
>JAOCPS010555751.1:0-11274 GCA_025505425.1 Graphium colonna | reverse complement strand
ACCTTATATTTTATAATGTTTCAAGATGGCACCTTATTATCACGTAAGCCACTAGCGTCTTTCTCTATACCAAAATATTTGACCTTTGAGTAAACAGACAATTAGATCAATGTAACATCAACAGTTTGCGAATTCGTTGGTGCAAACAGGCAAGTTTATTTTCACAGGAAATTACAAAAACCGCCATAAAAGTGTAATTTCGAAACATATGTTTTCCGTTATTTTGATTTTAAAAACAAACTGCTGATTTTTATAAAAAAAATTGTAGGATGTGGAAGTGTACTCAATCAGATAAAAAAATATTTTTTTAAATCAGTTTATATGTTGCGGAGTTATGGGCGAACACTCATATTTTTTTATTTAAAAAACAAACTAATGAACTTGATATATTTATTTGTAATGATAATTTCGTAGTACGTGAAGAATGCTCTATCGTCTAAAAAAATAATTTCTCAAATTGGTTCTTAAATCACGGAGATGCGCGCGAAAACACATAAAATATTTTTTTTCTATTGATTTAAAAGAAAAACAACTGAACCAATTTTCCTGAAAAATTCATGGGACCATTCTGGAAGAATATAATGTATAATATAAGACGACAAGAGAATTTTTAAATCGGTCTATAAATGTTGGATATATGCGTGAACATACATAAAAATACATATAAACATTCGAAGTGAGAATCTTCCTCCTTTTCTAAAGTCCGTTAAAAAGTATAAAAGATAACAATAACAAGACACGTTTCTCTGAGACCAAAACATATACTGTGTATACACCGCTTGAGCAAAAGTTGCGCGTACAGTGGAAAATTTAATAAGCCCGAAATGCGCGGGAACTTTGCATGTTCCACTTCCGGCAGGGGCGCTAGCGCGGGCTGTTTTAATTCACCCCAGCGCCATCTGTCGCCAGTTGCACTCTCAAGTTGGACTCGCAGACTTTATAATTCGGCAGACTGAGGCCGACGACAGATTGTTGTGTTGTTGTTTCAGGATCACCTTGATTCGGCGCTATACGAATTCATCGGTATAAATGTTTGGCGTTTTTAGAAAATATTTCGTAAATGGATTACCTGTTTTCTATGACTTCTATTTGTTATTATATTGTAATTAATTTTCTGCTATCTTATTCTTGGTACTTTTTATTATTTGTCTTATTAGTATGATTATCGTTTTTTTATTATTTTAATCCATACAAAGATTATCTGGAAGATATAGATTAGTTCTAAGGCTGCCCATCGTACCCTTTTATAAACTTTTAATACTTATTTTTATTTTTGTATAATTTCACGGTTTAATTTCATTATTAATTAAAATTAGGTTAATATAACCAGTTGACTGTTTAATATTTTTTTCGTCAAATTAGCTGTTTAGATACCTAAATGTAATTTACCATTTTCATATTGTCTTTTTTTTGTCTATTGGTAAAAAATCTTTCCTCCAACCCTAAAGGGTTCTATGATGATTTAAAAAAAGTTCAAAAAAGATTCTTCAAATAAAATTTTTGTATAAATCTTAAAATTAACAAATTAAACGGCTCCAACTCTAAAATAAGATTTGGCTTAGCTCTGTATGACGCGCGAAATCAAGTGCATTTCAAACTAACTCGAGACCATTCTGATTAACTCCGAGTAGGTATCAACGCGAAAAGAGATTGTTAATGTAAATTATTCAAGCGCTGCAGCGGCTAACTGACTCTAATTAATTTAGTGCCACGATCCCGAGGTCAAGATACGGGCTGAGAATTGAATTTTAAACCGCCAAGCTGGGAGATAAGTTTCGTCGTAATCATTGTAATTACTTCAACAATGCTTCAATTATATCGGTGAGATGTAATCCGAAGCTTTATTTGCTGCAAGTTCGTTTAAATAAATTAGTGTCTCAAATAAATCTGATTGAGAACTGAACCTTTGGTGTCAGAACAATAATTAAATTAATTGATTCTGTTTCTGGCTTTGAACAAATTATTTGCAATTTTGCATAATCGTTGCACACAATTATGATATATATTTATCTAAATAAAGGTGCATAACGCTTAATCCTTTTTAAAATTTGGTTAAAAATAAAATTTGAATGACTTCATGTGGGATCTTGGGTATCACTCTAGATTCATTCCTAAATTTTGTTATTTTTATTATGAAAATAAATTATCAAATCGATTTTGAAGAATGCGCTATTATATAAAAGAAGAGTTTTTGAAATTAGTTCATAAATGATGGAGATACAGACGAACATACATAATATCATTTTTATAATTTTTTTTAAAGAAAAACTACTGAACCGATTTTTTCATATTATTGGACCATTTCGGGGGAATACCCTATAAGATAAATCAAAAGTTTTGGAAATCGGTTCATAAATGACGGTCATATGCGCGAACATACCGAAACATTCGAATTGAGAAACTTCTTCATTTTTTCGTGAAGTCAATTAAAATGTAAAGTAACAAATCCCTTCACATTTCAAAATGTGCTATTATTCACCGTCTTAATATTCCTTTAGCGTATACAACGTGATGTAATATCTAAGATAGCTTGTGTGAAATGGTTAGACAAGATGTATGGCAGGACGTAACTATTCTATCGTTACACGCATCACATTAGAAAGCCATTATGATGGTTGTCAGGATTTCAGACGTCCGCGGGGAATCTGGGTTAATTATAATTAAGCGTCTTATTAGCAAGTGACGTCATGGGTTAGGTGACGCGTGTTCGCGTGACGCGTGACGCGGTGACTCGATTAATTTGATTGATGTGTCACCCTGATGACTTAGTAGACGGTTATCCGTCGTATTTCGCAAAGCGGGTTTGAAATCCGCTGGCTTTTCGAAATCGGCTTTAAGTATTTCTTAATTAATCAAAACGGTTGTTTCATTAAAATAATACTCAATTGATATTGTCGTTTATTTTCAATCAAAGTTTTTTATGGTATGAATGTAATTTTTTTTGTGAAATAACCTGTCCAGAATAGTTTTCTTGTATTTCAAAGTCCCTCATGAGTATGATTTTAATCTATTTTATTTTAATCTTTATGGTCCCATATTGATTGCTACCATACGTATTTCAAACAGAAAGACGTAAATAAATTAGAGAAAAAATTACTTAATTTACCTATCACACAATCTTGAACCTTGTTTTCTTAAAAATCAAAACTTGGACATCCCAAGTTGATTTTCACTTCCGGCAAAAATATTGGCTCTCAAAACAAAGATCATATCCAAATATATATCTTTATCACAGCTTTTGAGGAAATCGTGAAAATACACACATATGTACATACTCTTACGTACTTTTTGAACACACATGTACATACACATACATATTTCAAGCTCACCTTTTGCTGTACGATTTATAAAAAACCAATTGAATCAGCAACTTATTAATTATTTTCACATAAAACAAAAACCAGCTTCAAATCTCTCAGAAGTGAACGTTCGTGAAACAAATTCTTCAGTTATTTTCGTAACTATACCCTCTCAAACAAAACTAAATAAAAAAAACAAACAGCCGAATTAAGGACCACCTCCTTTTTGAAGTCGGTTGAAACCAAATATAAAATCAGTAAATTACTTTGATATAAAAGACAAAATAGAAATCAATCAACTTATTTCGAAAGTACAACAGTTAAAACTAAAAAAAAATACTGACGACCTACAATTTTATTGTTTTGCAATACTAAAATTGTGTGTGAAGTAAGTTTTTTTTAATGTATACTAATTATTTTATGGATTTTATGCCGAAATATAATAAACTACAGTCTATAAAGTACAGCTGGCGTTTTTGGCACAACGCCGCGTGGTTTTAACTTAATTAATTATCAGGTAGTTTTAAAAAATATTATTAAACCGTGTTAAAGATATTGTTATATGTAATATACATCAACTTTATACCCTTAAATCGACTCAAGATCTTTTTTGCATTTTTTGCAATTTATATAATTATGAAACAATAATGAAGTTACTTATTATTCTACAGGGGGTAGAGCAAAACATCTTCTCACAGCTTTAGCCCCACTTCTACGACCGCTTACCCGGGGATGTACCACCGCCCTTTACAAAGTCGGCATAAAACAATGTATGCATAACTTCTGGGGATAACTGATGGCCATGTCTACCCTTTTCTTTTACCTCTTTACCTACTCCCCTCCAAATCCTTAATCCCGAACCAATAAACCTATTCTATTCACTTTCCCAGGTTGACAATGCACTTACGAATCTCTAGGTGTTGCGTTTGTCTATGGGCGACGAGATTGCTTACCGTCTGGTGAACCGTCTGCTCGATTGTCATCTTTTGCATTAAAAAAAATGTTTCTTTACATTTTTATACTTTTGTCATTGTCCATACATCCAATTTTGAAATTTCTCCGCTTTTAATTTATCCGTAAGATTTCTCGGCATCGCAAGATATAAATAAATTTTATCAAGCAGATTTTTTTTTAAATTTATTGATTTAACTACAATTATCAAATAACCCTACTCCTCGCGGCACGGCGCCAAGAACGCTGGCTGCATTTCCTCGCTGAATAGTTATACTTAACCTTTGGGCGAGAAAAGAACCAGCCCTCTTGTCGCCAGTCACAACATTAATTTTATGAATTAGCTCTTTAAAAAGTTTTTTGGCCCTTGGGCCCCACGGACCTAATGCCTCCGTGGTGGCACAAGCAGGTAGTCCGCACTGATAGACTCGTATTCGCGACACTTGCTCATTTCAGCTGCCTTTGATGTCGCCCCGGCCCTAACTGAAGTTGAATGTGTCGACGCAAGATGCGTCCTAAACAAGGGCTTTGCCTCTTTCCCAAGGGATTAAGGTCAGGCCATTAGGTCTCTTGCCACCATCGTGATTGCCAACGGGCTTGAGAATTGAGGGAAAATTTATAGTGGCAAGAGCTCTCCGGATGACCTTGTTCAGAGAGCCATGGCGGGAAAAACGGACAGCAGTTTTTTGACAAACATGTGGTTCACACAATGGAGCACCCAAACGGATTCCTACGGCAACGCGTAAGCTTTCGCCATCAAGTAATGAACCTAAAAAGAGCTTGAAGTCAGTGGCTAGAATTCTTTGATGAGACGCCAAGAAAACGAGCACGGTCAGTATCACTGCCTAAAGCTTGGAACAATTCTTGGTGAGTTTTCCTCGCCAATGGAATATCCCACTGTTTTTGTTGGTTAACTTCCGTGGAATATTTTCATTAGAGCAGGTAGCCCACGTAAGACATCCTTGCTTCCTCAGCAAAAGAGAGATCAAAATTAGGTTGATGTAAAATTTTATGACTCAAAAAGGTTATACTATTTACGGAAGCAAGGAAAGCTGGCAAAGCTAGGCAAGAAATTTTCCTAATACCTATTCCGCATAAGCGCATAGGTAAGGTTGCTTGAGTCCAGCTCAGTTCATTAAAGGATAAATTTAAAATATTTCTAAAGTTATCTTAAGAGTTGTATCCATTTCGTTCAAGATACATTTCCAAACTGGACTCGAGCGAAGAAGATATGTAAATTTGGGAACAAGGACACAATGTCTAAGGATAGTAAGAGCTATCTGAGGATTTGAAAAAACAATTTTTGGGCATGATCTAAAAATTGATCAAGTTTCACTTTTAAGAAAGGTTCCGAACTTTGAGGTAATAGAGGAGCACCTAAGAGGTAAAGTGAATTCGCACACATTTCATTAACACCTGGAGAAATCGAATTAAAATTTAAAAAAACATTCTCAGAAAAGAAAATTTCATATTTAGAATTATTTAAATCAAGACCGATATTTTTAAATTCATTAATAATTTGGAAAAGATCATCATTTAACGGATCCGCAATATTGTTTCGGCCTTATGCTTGCTTTGTAATCCAAAAGCCATGGTTTTCAGTCCTGCAGAAAACGTTTTTTTTTTGTTTTCTTCGTTTATTTAGGGTGATAAGTCTACATCTTACCATAAATATATTTCAGACTAATCGTGTCCCGCTTTACAACTCGCTCTAACAGTGTCTTGGCTCTTGAGAATTATACCATGGGCTATATAACTTATGAAGTTTGCTGACGTTTTATTTTAATTTAACTACAATTTCTCCAGCCTTTATAATATAGCGTTATTAAAGGTAAAACATATTTCCGTGTGTGAGGTGGTGTGGCAAAACATCTATTCACAGCTTTTGCTACACTTTTACGGCCGCGCTCGCCTGGAAGTACCGCCGTCCTTTTTAATGTTACCATAAATTAAAGTATGCATGGCTTTTGGGGATACCGGACGGTCATGTCTTCCCTTCTTTTTTCCCTCCAAACCCTTAATCCCGACCCATCATAATCCAATAAACTTATTCTATCAAATTTGCCAGATTTTCAACGTACTCGTGACTCTCCGGATGTTGCGTGTGTCCATGGGCAATCGCATAACATCAGGTGAACCGTCTGCTCGTTTGTCTTCCTATCCATAAAATAAGGTTCCTCTACATATCTCTATGTAGAGCAAAGTCGATGATTTTTTTGTATTGAGTTTTTTGTATTAAATCATTATGAAGGTAAATTGAAAAATAATTTTAATCTTTTTTAGTAATAATTTGGTTTTGGATTTCTAATAACGTTGCTACTGGCATTTTATACGCGCCATTTTACTCTGAGCTTAGAGAATATAGTGCGACTTTTTGATATCGAAATAATGATTTTTAGAAGTGAAAGAGAACATCATATTTTCATAGCTTTTTAGTGTACATTTACGGCCACACATTTACGGCATCAAATAAAGCATGCTTGATTTTTGGGGTAGCAGATCTCCATCTACTATTCCGTTAATAAATTCAAGAAAAGTGTTAAGGAGCGTTTGTGTGTTAAATGTTATTATTATAAATGATCACTTGAATGATAACACTCCCTGGTAATGAACTCTCCAGACTTCAAGTTAAAAGAAACGCATTGTAAAATGTTTAGTTGTCTGTTATTACATATTAATTAGAAAGTATTGATAAAGAATGGATTAGTCCCGCTAAGTTTCTTACGCCGGTTCTTTTCAGGTCAGTTTTTGTTCCCAACCGGTGGTAGTTTTTTATGACAATCAATAAGCAAGTGATATTCACTATACACTTCTATATTGAATAAAGGCATTTTGATTTTGACTTTACCCTTTTCTTATCCCACTCCTTGCCTCTACATATCGATAATCCCGACCCCATCAAATAAACCTATTCTATTTAATTTCCCATGTTCACAACGCACTCGTGACTCTCCGGATGTTGTATATATCGAGGGGATCGTTTAGCATCAGATGAATCACCTGCCCGATTCTCTTTCTTTTACATAAAAAAATATATTTTTGTGATGTCTTACATGCATCTTTTGCTGCACTTTTGGGAAAGGGAGAGAACTTTGTGTGTGTATTGCCAACTAAATATTATGTAGAATAAGTCATATATATATCTTCTTCTTCCTCCTATCCTTTTCCCAAGTTACTTGGGGTCGGCTTCTAATCCACCCAAATATTACCTGAATTTCAGTTTGACGCAGAGCGACTGGCATCCGACCTCTGCAACCCAAAGGGATAAACTGAATTCGAAAGATGGATTAGTTGTCAGGATATTTAAAGGCACTGACATCCTATAACGACTGCCAAAGATGTTCTTGGCAACCAGTACCGACTTTTGATATGCCCATCCGACGCATTGAGCATCTTTCTTTTCAGGCAATCGGGTGATCAGCTCGCATTGCCCTAACCGAATTAAGAAACTACAACACAAAGTCGATGTCCCCCCGCGGGGTTCGAACCCGTAACCTCCGGTTTGTAAATTAAGCGCCCATACCACTAGTCTACGGAGGCGTTATTTGCGATATCTATCGATTATCTAACATATTATATGCTTTATTGCCTTTAAATAACAGATGGGGGTATACTTTCGTTGCACCCGGTTTTATTGTGGTCACTGACGAGACATCCTAGCCGACTTTCGCAGGGAAAATTTTGCGTAGCTGCAGTTCTCTATACATTTAAAGTAAATTCATAACTTAAACAAAAGAAAAAAATATATATTGGAAGGCAATAAAATTACTGGTAGGTATAGATAACTCAAACATAATTTTGTGCACATAAGTGGCCAGTCAGTTTCATTATATTTTTTCAAAACTTTCGATTTAGTACTCCGTTGTCTTTTCCCACTCCTATCCCCTCCATATCCTTACTTCCGACCCATCCTATCCAATAAACCTATTGTATCCAATTTTCCAAGTTGACAACGCACTCGCAACTTTCCGTTTGTTGTTTATAATCATGGGCGACGGGATCACCTACCATCAGGTGATCCGTCCGCTCGTTTGTCTTCCTTTCCATAAAATAAAAAATAACGTATAGCTTTTTTTATGGAAAGGATGATAAAAGAGCAAACGGTTCACCTAAAGTTAATTATTTTTTAAATAAATAATAGATTACTGTTGGCTAAGAACATATGTAAAAGATAAAAAGACAAGGATTTTCGTTTACTGTTTTACGAATATAATAGACATTATTACATAGTAACGTATACATCTTGGGTAGAAAAAAATCTAAACAATTCAGAATTCATTAAATCAAAAGTCATATCAACTTTTAAACGGCAACACTATCTAATATTAATAAAAATCCTTTTTCTTTTTCAGGTAATACACATTGTCAAACTTTTCTCCGAGAGATGTTGTGAGTTGGCGGGTAATGAATGTCATCATGTCAATCATTCACCAGTTATAGCTTTAAAATGAATAATGGCGCTGGTGTCGATGTGAGACGAGGCGTATAGTTTACGATGAGCTTCGTGTCTACGTTGGTACGGCTAGAGTTAATACAAAAGAAATGTCATAGATGGCGCTCTTTTAAATTCGTTAAATGTTTTAAACAAGAATGGTGATGATTTTAAAAATAATCCTTTTTTCATGACATTGAACGTTTAAATGACTTATTTATTTGTAAAAAAAATGTTATTAATATTTGAAATTTAGTATCGTATTGTTCGACTGTGTATAAGCAAAAAATTACGTAAAACAAACCAATGTTAGCTAAACTTTCAAGCTATAACAAGTAAATATTAATAAAACTAATTATATTTACGTTGAAAGATAATGGACTCGGCGGACGTACTTATATTATGCTTTTTATTGTCGTGATTAAAACTACCCAGCGAGCGGCGTTTTAATTAAAATTATGATTATTAAATAACAAAATTAATCTTGTTCCCCTTTCTTTACTAGACTTCAGAGGATTAATTTTCTTTGTCAAGTTGTATTGTCTTTAGGAATTTATATTTTATTAAATAAAATAATGCCATATTAAAGGAAATGTTCCATCTTCGTAAATACATTTTACAAAATTCTCGCAATCATTAATAATGTGGCAAAGGAGAAATATGGTCATGAGGTGATAAAGGTCATGAATGCCTTTTCAAAATTTGCTTGACAGAGACATTTATTAGTTTAAATCATCTGAGAGGAAACGATGATGGTTATTTCGATGCGTATAAGTTACTTCAATCAGGAAACCTTTAATAGGATTACACAATTTTTTTCATACAGATATTGCAGTCGGAAGATAGCATTGACTCACACAGCATCTCTTTGAGGTGATAGGGGATAATATAATACATACAAATTTTTTTATATAAATATATTTAAAATATATAAAAATAAAAAGCTATATTTAAATGTTTGCTTCTTCTAAACTGTTAACAACCCTATCCATATCTCTTGACATAACTTATAATATGTATGTGTGTATATATTTATGTTTATACTTGTATATATATGTATATTTAAAAACAAATATTCTTAGTGTAAAAATATATTTTATATGTATGTATTGTATATTCGTTGAAATTAGGTCTGTTTTGATCTTCTCGCACCTCCTTTAATTTTCCAAGTGTTCTGCTTATTTGTCAGTTGACTGGTAGAGAACACGTATTAGTGTGAAGTCCGCCATTGTAAGTTTTTGAACAAAAAGTTTGTTAATAAATATTTACATAACAAAAAGTAATACACATCTGCGATTACTTCAATGTTCCAAAGCGAAGGAACGGAAATACCGTTTATAACACTTCCGGTCGGTAAGACGAAAATTCAGTTGTTTTCGCTGTAAATTACACTACAAACTAACATACACTTATAACAGTCAAACAATTGTTGATTTAAAACAATTCTAATACCAATTAAATGCAACATTGCAATTCCTTATTGCAAATATCCTGAGGAAATGTTCTGCACTGTTTTCGGCACGTCCGTCAGTAAACATGAGCGCACGCAATATATTTGCTTTAGTGTTATGTTGTAATTTAATCATTTCGTCCAAACGTGAGTGTCCCCGCCCGAGATACGATGCTAAGACGCCTCTAAATGTAAGGGCGTGTACACACGAACACGTTTACGATCTGCTTACGGTGTAAGATGATCGTCAATTTCTTGACGGACGTTGCTTTGTTTTGATAATATTTAGTTTTGTTGACCAATTGGCGCTGTTGGTGACAGATGCGAGGCCACAAGTCCTAGGTTCGATTCTTACCCGGATCAAGTATTTTCAACAGATAGTTTCAATTTTGGGTCTCTTTGTGATTGTGATATAGACCATTGTGGTCTGTTAAATGACTTTGCTAGACAAGAAACTGATTTTATGGTAAAGGTAGCCTTTCAAAGTGGGCGCTGATGCAATTTTAGGGGGGCGATGAACCTCTCGCGTTCATTTAAAACTGTGGCTTAAATTGGGCTCTAGCGCTCTTTCAAATGGCATTGTAATTTTAGAATGTTATACATTTTTAGGGGGGCGCTAGATATTTTTTTCTATGGCGGTGGATCAAAAAAGTTTGGGAACGACTGATCAAAATAACAAAAACCCAATAAAATAGCTTTTTATGTGAATATCTATAAATTCTATCAGTATTTTATTTTTTTTTATATAAAAAAGCTTTGAGATACATAAATTGAAAATGTTTCACCGTCAGAATCTAGATTTCTTTTAAAATCAGAATCCATCTAATGATAAGTTAAACGTGCCATACTCTCACGAGACTTCAAACAAAACAAAGTATAACATCTGATTTATGTATGCAAGAAATATTTTACCCCAATTGGATCGATTGGATGGATCAAATTTAATCCGCAAAAAGAAAGCTAGCAGAATAGTTAAACCTAAATAAAAGCTTGAGTGTTCTTCCATTTGTACTTGATACAAGTGACATTTACTCCTATCCTCTTCAAATCCTTAATAATATCCAACAAACCTATTTTATCCGATTTCTCAAGCTGACAACGCACTCTTCGGATGTTGCGTGTATTCATAGGCGACGGGATCA
>JAOCPS010555640.1:0-11275 GCA_025505425.1 Graphium colonna | reverse complement strand
CGAAATCGAGATTTAGTGGTTCTTTTTTGTATCTAGCATTTTGGTGACTCTGTACAGCTTAACTAGAACCAAAACTACAAGAACTATCTAGGGTTTTAGATTTATAAGTCAGTCACAAATGGAAGTAACAGTTAAAACCATCTCTAATTTGCGTAGGTGACAATCATATAATATTTTTGTTATGATAATTTAATTTTCAAATAACAATTACGTACAGGATAAAGAATAATTTATATAATTGCTTTGTATCTAACATCTAACACTAGCTGAGACACTAATTGTATATTTAGTGAGGGGTTTTGTAGAGCAAAAGTCTTAAAGCTTTTATTCACGGGGTTTATCTGATTTATATGTTGTTTACATTTGTGAAGGTTGTGGAGCATATTACAATGCATACCAAAGCCTGACACAAAGTGAGAGCAAAATTATCTTATACCTTTACTCATATATTTCCCCGCATTTATTTGAAGAAAAAATAAAAATATCAAAAAAAAAAACCATACTGTATACACTTTCAGCGTTTTTCACAACAGAGCGTGATATGAATTTTAATGATACAAATTGCATACAAAACCAGCGGTGCGACGGAAAGTGGGTCACGATAATTCTTGGTTATTGATTTAATTAACTCGGTTCGTAAATAATGCCATATAACTACATTTCAAAATGTTGTTCACAGATTCTGATCAGAAATCTATATCAATCATTTCCATCTGCAATGTGTTAATCTAAAACCAACGTACAATCCATATCTCGGAATAATTTAATTCCAGGTATAATTATATAATATTTATATGTTCAAAAAAAATCGTGAATAAGACTATGTTCTTCCTCGTTCTTTCCTTTCCTATAACCCCATTTGAACTGCTGGGCTGATTTTAACCACCCTTTATAAATAATAAAATAAAGTATGCATTATTTTTGGGGATGTCGAATGGTCATGTCTACCCTTTCCTTTTCCTACTCCTTATTCCTCCAAATCCTTAATCCCGACCCATTCTTTCCAATAAACCTATTCTTTCCAATTTCCCAGGTTGACAATGCACTCGTGACTTTTAGGATGTTGCGTGTGTTTATGGGCGACGGGACCGCTTTACATGAGGTGAACCGTCTGCTCGTTTGTCTTCCTTTCCAATACAAAATAAAAAATAAATATATTCCTCTTACTCGAAAGGTATCGATGTAATCCTGCCTCGAGACTATGACCAGGCATTTGGGCGCGTACATGATGCTATGGTGGGTGATGTTGGCGACCGGCCGCGACGATTCCAGGGATTCCTCGTCCTGGAATACAAGGATTAAATATTAACACAAAAAAATATGAGTTACCAGTAATTCGAGGTATCTGCGTTAGGAGGTGATAGTGGTGTCTATTAGCGATAATTTTATCCCCCATATGCACATTATAAAGTGAACCATGTTTTTTAGCTTTTTTCAAAATAAATGAAAAATGCGCTATCAAAAATTAATTATGAAAATTGTCATAAACAGTCATCTGAGGCATAGACCACCTTAAAGTTTATACAAACAACAATACGAGATCACTGTGCCCCCAGGGATTACAACCCTTCGTCTCGAATTTGTAAAGTGCCTATACCACTAGGCCACGGAGGAAGTTACGCGATATATTATAGTGTGACTGGTGATATGTGTGGATCATATATGACGGATAAAAATATGATTTAAAATAAATATTAATCAACCACTAATTAAACATAATCGAGAGATAAATAATAAATCACGTAATGCAAGTTCATCCGAGCTGATACGGCGAGGCCGGGTTGAAGCGGTATGCGGGGAAGATGGTCGGCGACCTATGACAAAAGTACCGCTGAATGCGTCGCGCCTTGCCACCGCACTTTTGTTTGTTTATTGGAATTTTTTGGATAAAACTATGCTTCTAATGTTGTTACATACATATGACGAGTCAATTGAATACAGAGTGCTCTCCTTTAGTATCGTTTGTGATTTACTAGTCTTTATAATAATAAATGATTAAGACAGGTAAAATAGGTTGTTGCTTTATTTTACTTTACTATTAAAGATGTGTTATTATATTTTTAACCAAACTAAGTAAAATTGTATCTACAGTTATAACGTTTATATATGTAATAACTGTAGACAAACAACCTATTTTTAAATTGTTCCACTGCTGGACACAGGCTTCGTCTAGAACGAGGGAATAGAGCATAGTCCACCACGTGGCCCAAGAGCGGATTGGCGGACCTCACATATCTCAGCAATAATTTTTCTTAGATACGTAAGTTTCCTCAAGATGCTTTCCTTCCTTGTAGAGCACGTGGTAAGTCAGCACCTAAAATTGCAATTAGGAAATTAACAATTTCATTAATGCCGGCACCGGGGAACGAACTCAGGTTCGCCTCGAGAAGTAGAGCCTCCAGACACTGAGCTACCGCGGCTCTTTTATACAATTTTAATACTAACTTTTTTAAGCACATTTACAATTTTAAAAATAACTTTAGAGCTCGAAAAAGCTGGTAGAGTTCCCATAAAAAATATGTAATTAAAATAATGTAATAAGATTTTTTATTACCTGCTTAAATACACCAGCTTTGATATTTTATTGTAGAGATATTCCAATAAAGCATTAATACCGTTCAGTAAGTAAATTTTTGTCTGAACGTTTCATACAAAACGCAGTTTTACTCCACATTAAAAAAACTAAATGTCAACCAATAATTAAATATTTTGTGATTTTGTATGAAACATGTGATTTCCAAAACCACTCTACTTTAAAACACATGCTTCCGTTCAAAATGGACACAGAGAGAAGCATATACAGTGGTGAGCCACTGACGATATTTAAGCAGAGCACTGCGTACTCGATTTCCATCATATTTGTGTAATAATTAGGACCATAGCTTTTGCCCAAATTTTCCAATAAATAAATTGTCTACTTGGAGCGGCAACTGATCAGCTGTGCGGCCAACATCCCACCCCTTCTACCTCTCCTCGCCCGAGCCGTGTCCGCTTAGATGGACATGCATTGCGTAATTATTTAGTAAACTTTCGATTATGTTAACTCATTGGTAAATTAATATTTATTTTAATCATCGTACATGATCCCCACATATAACGTCCTCGATTACTGAAAGTGTTTATCAATTACACGAGAAGTCTTGATAACGTGGCAACAGAACACTATGAAGAAGTAATAATTTGCGCACAAGTAGCACATGGCCGCAAGTTGAAGCCTAAGCAAATAGCCGAGTGCACAGACCATTAGGCCTCAGTTGTCAAGAGGATAGATCATAAAATGAAAGTGAGCGGGGCAATTCCGTTTCGTTACATCACCGCGATGCCATTTTATTACTGCGACGGCTATTAAATAGTCATCAGCGTCCCACAGGGTGGCGTTTATGGCCTCGTTTGCCCTTTAAAAAACCAACAAAACCGTCGAGTGAATTTAAGCATAGTGCACGCAAGACAGTAAGAGATTATTGCACCGAAAACTTGTCTCTACTGTATTATTGGACTAATTCAATGGAACTTGTCTAATCTACTCTATCGATTTTCTAGTTAAAAGTCAACATGTATAGAATTTCATATATACACTAATAGGTCGCGATAAGCTTAGCGACATATTTGTCTGTAATACATTTTTTCACATTTATTTAAATATCAAAGGAATACTGAACCAATTTGATCCCCAATTAACTTGAAGATGGCACTAATACTAAAAACATATTTTTTTTTTATGGAAAGGAAGGCAGACGAGCAGACGGTTCACCTGATGGTAAGCGATCCCGTCGCCCATAGACACTCGCAACATCCGGAGAGTCGTGAGTGAGTTGTCATCCTATGAAGTTAGATATAATAGGTTTATTGGATAGGATGGAGCTGGGGTTTGAATGGGAAAGGAGTGGGAAACAAAAAGGGTATATATGGCCACCCGATATCCCCGAAAGTCATGCATACTTTATTTTATGCCAACTATATAGGGGGCGGTGATACATCCCAGGGCAAGCGCGGCCGTAGAAGTGCAACGAAAGCTGTGAAAAGATGTTATGCTCTATTATATTAATATTTTTACATTATAAGGCCACTGTAAGAGTGTTAAGAATGGGGAAAACAAATTGTCTTTAGGCCCTTATCGTGGTCACTGACGAGATGTCCCCGGCCGACTTCCTGAGATGTGCGGGGGGAAAACTGCGTAGTAGCCTCAATTCTCTATACATTTAAGGTCGCATTCTGAATAGCTTGCGCACAATACTCCGTAACTACATCCATATGGACGTCTCGTCAGTGACCACCATTGAACATTGTTTTAAATCAAGGTTCCACTTAGATATTCAATAAATTGTTTAACGTGTAGCACAAAATAAAAATAAATAATATACGAATAAAAAAGGTTCATTAGATAACATCATACACATAGAAATTCTTCGTCTAGTATATATGACCAGTAATATTTCATTGCCTTCTCGTGTCTTTAATATTCTATGCAAGGAAAATATTAAAAATATCTCACTAAAGGCAAGCAATAAAATACTTTCAGTGAAGACATCCACCAACATTTCTCTCGATAAAATGCGAAGGATAGACTATACTAATATTTTTATAGATAGGCTACCTTTCATGACCGCCATAAAGCATTTTTTCGTTTTCCTATCCGTTTTACATAACTGCCTCCATTCCACAAGGAGGATCGCCACCCCCTATAAAAAGGATCCACCCCCAGTGGAGGAATTTCATTACACCGGTATACGTCTGCCGAAAAGCCTGTTTATTCATAAAGTCATGAGCTCGTCTGACGGGGCTAATTTATAGTCAGACTGCCCCAACGGCTTTCGATCGACTAACTCCCCATTCTCGTGTCTTGCTAATTTTAAATCGATTCTCCGATACAAAAAAAAGCAATCACGGTATAGATGTTACAATTCATCTTGGCACAGGGATATTTATGTGTGCGTAAAGCTTGTTTAGATACAGTAACTGCGTGTGCGTGACAAAAGGTACTGTCCCATACTCAATATAATATGTTTTATACGCAATTGAAATTTAGCAAACAATACCAGAATGCATATTAATTAAACATGTTATTCTGTATCACTGTTAGAATATGCAAATGATAGTTGTTGCTCAATTTTTCTAGCGAGATTCATTATGAACCCATTTTTCATATACAAAATACACATAATATGCTCTTTTTTAATAATTATGTAACTGTCAAATGTTGTTTATCATCATGAGAAGCTATGTATTTTTAAAATAGTCCAAATATTGATTATGATCCTTCCGACTGATTTCATTTCACTTCTACTCTTAGTTTCTTCGGCTCTCTTGCACCCAGAGATGGCTAATATAGCCTATTTTCGCAAAGAACCCTAGCGCACAATGTGGGCACGTGAGGACGCCGCTGTGGTAATTATAGTTGATAGCGGTGAGAGGACTGGCTTTTAGTTCATCAGGTTTCGCATCAAGGTCGGCTTTACGCTGATCCTCAAATTCGCTGACTCGCCTCTTTACAGTCTCTCGCCATTTTAGGCGCTGTGCTGCCAAATCTTCCCACTGAGAGGACTCTATGTTGCATCTTTTCATGTGTCGTTTCTGAACGTCTTTATAGCGATTTTTTATACTCTCCATATATTCGATTGTTTATATTCTCTATACATTTATGGTCGCATTTTGATTTTTTTATGTACGTCCGCGCATGCCTCCGCCATTTATGAACCGATTTTGAAAATTCTTACTTTGTCTTATAGAGTATTCTTCCGGAATGGTCCTATAAAATTTTCAAGAAAATCAGTTAAGTAATTTTTCTTTTAAATGAAAATAACAAAATTGATTTTTTGTATTTTTGCGCATATCTCCGTCATTTATAAAGCAATTTCAATAATTCTTCTTTTATATGATGGAACATTCTTTGTAGATAGTCCCATAAAAATTTTCCAAGTAAAATTGGTTCATTAGTTTGTTTTTAAATAAAAATAACAAAATTTAGGAACGTTCGCATTTACAACCCGGTCTGGCTAACTGCGAGCCCGCAGACCTCCCGGCTTTCGCCCCGTCGAGTCAGGACGGTCGACACCTTTGGTACTACAACGTCGTTATGACGTCGCGCTTGCCAGGTACGCAGTTAACTCGACCGGGTTGTATCTCAGCAACTTATGAACTGATTTGTAAAATTATTTTTTATCTGATAAAAATCGGATTAGAGGTTGTTTTTAAAATCAAAATAATGGAGGACATATGTTTCAAAAGTACAGTTTTAAGGCGTTTGAAGTCGGTTTTTGTAAATTACTGTGAAAATAAACTAGTTGCATTTCTGTTTTTGTATAATGAAAATTTGTGATATGACATTTATGTTACTCATCGTGCTCGCGAAATAGTGTGATAATAGCATGTGTTGTGCACATACACGCACACATAAATACATGTTTCAAGAAGAATTGAAGTAACTATAGCAAGAATCCAACTTTAAGTTAAGCATTTAATCCGCCTTTTGTGATTCCTCTTATTTAAGGTTTTGTAAATATAAATAAAATAAACTTCAATATGATTGCTTTATTATTAACCAAAGGTATTTTAATTGGCAAGAATAAATTAATAACTTATTTTTGCAGAATAGACTTCCTCTAGATAAACCCGACTAGTGATAAAACCGTATGAAAAAAGGAATAACTCGGACAAATTCAAATGAACACAAATGTGACGTCATATATAAAGGAAATATGTTTATATGTTTATAATAATATAGTTACAGGAACATACAAAGCAATAACACAATGCGTTCAACAAAAGTACAAACATCGTTCAAACGTTCTCGTTCATTACGTCTTAATGAACGAGCTAAGCTTAGCGTTACATGGAAAACAATACCCTGCATCGCACGGTTGGGTTCCGTATCGCAAATATATTTAATTTTGATCACTATTGCTACTAACTAAAGAGTATAAGACACCAAATCCAATGTCGACCAAACAAAAATTTGATGAAACCTCAATTAGATGCTTATTTATAAGCATCTAATTGAGGTTTTGAGGGAGGTTTTGCGGGAGTCCACAGGCAGTGATCACTTAACATCAATTGCATGACTTTCTGGCTTGCCGGATGGCCATTTTTTGTCTCTTCTCCTCCTACTCCAAATCTTAATATGTTTCAGACTCTTCCTATCTAACAAGCTTGTTTTCGCAAGTCGCACGCACACGCGACTAGCCAAACATTGTCTGTGTCCATGGGCGACATGATCACTTAACATCAAGTGAACCGTATCGCATACAAAAAAGTTTTTATATGCGGTAGCAGCTGATAGCAGCGTTTCTATACCATTCGAGGAACCCTAAACGTTACGGTAACTAGAATCGATTAGCGCCGTCGCCCGTTTTGCTCACACACTAGAAAACCCGACCGCTTTCTAGGCGCGATGCGTCCAGCGTCGACATTCACGTTTTTGAACTACAAATGATTAATATTTCTAGTGAACCGACTTCGAAAAAGGAAGCGGTTCGCGCGTATCTCTTGTCATATCAAAGTGTATTACTTCCGAAATGGTCCGATAATTTTTTTGTGTTGTCCTCGAAACTACAATTTAAAGGCGTTTGAAGTCGGCTTTTGTAATTCCCACTAAAAAAAACCTTGTAAAATATAGAAAAAAAAAATTGTATACAAACAACTGTATTAAGTTGTAATGTGTTTTTAAAGGCGTGCAATATAGGCTATAAAAATTGCAAATAGGAGTTAATAAATAAAAAATAAAATACCTTACATATTTTGGTTGTACGACAAAATATTAAAATTTAATTCAAGGTCTCTAAAATTAGGAACATGGGTACAATTATGCAACTCGGGACAAATGATATAATTTTCTCTCCCATTTAAAGGGATTATTTTGTATTTATAAGTTACAACAAATTTTTGTTTGTGAGTGCCGGCACGTCAACCGAAGCTGGACAAGCTTCGGTTGCTTCTCGGAGTGCAATCAAGGATGAACATTTTAAAATAAGTTTATTCAAATAAAATTTGATAAAATAAACAAAAGGAAGAAATTTAAAAATCAGAAATACAAATTCTGCATAAAGCGAATGGGAGAAAGGTAATGTTTCCACAGGAAATCACGTAACCGACTTCAATCGCCTTAGAATACATTTGATATATTTTTACGGTTATTTTGATTTAAAAAATACATTATTAGTAAAAAAAACTCAGTGGTGACACATTTAAAAGTGCAACTACTGAAGTTTTACCGATTTCAAAAAAGAAAGAGGTAAGATATACGACTGTGTGCATCTCTATTATTTAAGTTAACAGTTTCTACACCAAAAATCTATAATTTAAAAATACAATAGTGTTAGAACAAGTTTACTTTCACAGATTACAAAAATCGACTTAAAACGCCTTAAAAGTGTACTTTCGAAACATATCTGTTCCGTTATTTTGATTTTTAAACTATTAATCTGATTTCTAAAAAAAATCACTTTGAATGTATGCCCAAACAGATAAAAAAAATATTTTTAAAATCGATTCACAAATGACGGAGATACGCGCGTACATAAAAAGGGAACATTCGAATTGAGAACTTTCCTCCTTTTTTGAAACAGGGTCCAATATAACTTAAGTAGAAACAACAGTATTAATTTCCAAATTTTATATTAAAGCATCATTTTCTATATTTAAATATTTGTTAGTGGATATACCAAAAAAAAATCATACTGATAAGTCATTAAAATACTCCGCATGTGTATTTTTGATTTTATATTTCAATTGATCCAGAGGAACATTAAATATAGACTGATTAATTTTATTTATATGGATACAATAGTAATTTACGTATGAAAAACCTCATATAACAATTATAATGTACTAATAATATAGTTTATTCAAAGAGATTTAACATCAGCAGGTTGTAGAGCATAACATCTTCTCACAGCATAAAATCTTCTCATAGCTGCATTTCTACGGCCGCGACCGGGGAAGTATCACCGCCTTTTATATAGTCGGCAGCTTTTACTGCGCTTCTACGGCCACGCTCACCGGGGAATTACTACCTCCCCATATAAAGTCGGCATAAAACAAAGTATGCATGACATTCGGGGATGCCGGATGGCCATTTCTTCCCATTTTCTTTCCCCACTTCTCTCTCCTCCAAATCCTGAAATCCGACCCACCCTATCCAATTTCCCAATGACAGCGCACACGCGACTCTCCGGGTGTTGCGTGTGTCGCTTACCATCAGGCGAACCGTCGGCTCGATTGTCTTCCTATCCATATAAAAAACAATTATATTTCTTTTCAACCCCTACTCTAGTCTATGCCTGTCCTATCGGGATAGATAAGTGATAATCCATGGATTGTTTATAAACATTTATAATAATACGATACAACGCAGCCTTTCACTTCACACGACAGACATGTTTAAATTGCAGTGGCAACGCCTCTCCGGGATAGCTCCTACGCAAGTATTGACACAACTAATACAACATGCGCTAAACTTGTTTGCTAACACGCCGCAAAGTTTGTTCAGCAAACTTCGAACGTTATAAGGTTGAATAAATAACAACAACTAACATATAAGCGTTTATATAGACATTATATAATCGCTATATACATTAGAGTGGAATAGATAATGTAAACGCAATAACATAAACGTGAACATCTCCATTTTTGAGATAAGGTTAGAAACTTTTTCGTAATACATTTGGATCGTTTTCGGGATGTTTGTTTAACATGATTTGAATGATGAGAATTTTACCTTTTATTCTCATCTAAAGTGTTATAAAGGTCAGTTTTATCCCGGAAAAAGATCCAATATTAAAACTAATCGAAGGAAGTTACAATAGAAATATAAATATAATATATAACATGACCTGTATTTCAAAACCCCGTAGACGGCAATGATAGCTCCATATGTGTAGCGGCTTCATTGTTTAAGTAATCACCATTTCACCATGAATGAAAGGTGGTAGAGCATAACATCCTTTCACAGCTTTTGCTGCACTTTTACGGCCTCGCTCGTCCGGGTAAGTACCACCGCCCTTTATAAAGTTGGCATAAAATATAGTATGCATGACTTTTGGGGATGCCTGATGGCCATGCCTAACATTTTCTTTTCCGACTCCTATCTCTTCCAAATCCTTAATCCCGACCCATCCTATCCAATTAACCCATTGTATCCAATTTCCCTGGTCGACAACGCACTCGCAACTCTCCGGGTGTTGCGTGTGTCCATGGGCGACGGGATCACTTACCAACAGATGAACCGTGTGCTCGTTTGTCTTCCTTTCCATAAAAATAAGAGTTATAAACTATACATTTTACGAAAAAATAAAACGTTTTTTTTATTATGACTTGTATACCTTTTGATTATAAATAAATAATAAAGTCAAGTACTTAGAATAACGTATCGATGGCTTAAATAGGAAACTTAGTAACCGCTAAAATGAAAACTTAACACCAGAACCAAAATCTTTTCGATTTTTCGAAGAAAAATCATGGTTCCTTGATCTATAAACAGAATTACTTAAAATTTTGGAATAAATATCTAACTTATGGGTTATTTCAGAGTCTCACATTTAGAATTTAGAGATAGTGATTAGGTTTCTTTATGGAAGGAAGGAGCAGACGGTTCACCCGATGTTAAGCGATCCCATCGCTCATAGACACAAGCAATATCCGGAGAGTCACGATTGCGTTGTCGACCAGGGAAATTGGGTCGGGATTAGGGATTTGGAGGGAAAAGGAATGGAAAAAGAAAAGGGTAGACATGGCCCTCCGGCATCCCCAAAACTCATGCATACTTTATTTTATGTCGACTTTGTAAAGGGCGGCGATACTTCACCGGACGAGCGTGGCCGTAAAAGCGCAGCAAAAGCTGTGAAAGGATGTTTTGCTCTACCGCCTACTACTTTGTTCACGTTCTGTATTACAGGGCGCTACGTGCTCGAAGGAACATTTAATAATACCTCCCTACCATCTGAATACATTATATATTTAACCACCTCCTTAGCCTAGTGGTATAGGCCCTTGCTTTGTAAACCGAAGGTCGTGGGTTTGAATCCCGCGGGGGGACAATGACTTTGTGTTGTTGTTTCTTAGTTGGATTAGGCCAATGCGGGCTGATCACCCGATTTCCCGAAAAGAAAGATGACCCATGCGTCGGAAGGGTCGTGTCGGATATCCGTCCCATAGGCCTATGAGAGTAAAGGAACAGAGAGTGCACCTGTGTTTGCGCGTACATGTGTGCACTATAATATCTCCTGCGCAGTTGGCTAATCTCGGATTAGATTGGCCGCCGTGGCCGTAATTTCGGTCAGGA
>JAOCPS010555529.1:0-11276 GCA_025505425.1 Graphium colonna | reverse complement strand
CCAATATTTACTTTCTATATTTTACGGCTTGTACTACTTTCCATACTAGACGAACTATTTTGCATTGGGGCAGGTATTGGGTTTGGTTTGAAATATTTTGTACGAATATGACTAAATATACTATAATAAAAAACCGAGGGAAAAGGGGATTTCTCTGGTCTTCTATAACTTTTTTTTGTTTTCTAAACATTAGTTTCATATATATTCACGCTTGTGGGCCAAGTTGCAAAATGATTTGGAGGTTATTTTTCCAATTCTTAATAATAATTGGTTTTCTAGATATAAGATACTCTCTATAACCTTATAGGTGGTAAACAATAACATCTTTTCACAGCTTTAGCTGCACTTGGCCAGGAAAGTACCACCGCCCTTTATAAAGTTGACATAAAATAAAGTATGTATGACTTTTGGGAATGCCGGACGACGGCTATGTCTTTTCTTTTCCCATTCCTTTCCCCTCCAAATCCATAATCCCGACCCATTCTATCCAGTAAACCTATTCTATACAATTTCCCAGGTTAACAGCGCACTCGCGACTCTCCGGACGTTGCGTGTGCCCATGGGTGACGGGATCGCTTAGCATCTGGTGAACCGTCTGCTCGTTTGTCTTCCATTCAATAAAACATTCCATCCTACATTTTTGACAACGCATATGTTAAATTTAATGATAATGAATTTAGAAGTTTTAACATAAGAAAAAATAAAGCGCTGCAAACTTATATGATTAATTGAAGAGCACACTTTATATTACAAATATTTAGAAAAAGTTTTTTGGTGAAGTCATAAGCAACGCTCCCACGCTTATGAGTCTTGCTAATTTGCATAAAAATGTTTGTACAGGTAAAAAAAACAACTAACTATTACATACGTTTTGTCATATTTTATTAAGGGATTAATCGTATATTAAAATTTAAATTTTAAAAGTCAAGCCATTTTATTACTATATTCTTCATATACTATTTTTGTACATGACAATTGAAAACGCCAAAATAATTAATGACCATGATCAACCGGATCTTTTAAGTAAAGTCAACTTTACTTAAAAGATCCGGTTGATGGGATCCTGTACCATCAAATTCAAAATATGTATATTGAATAGATGCTTGCACATTCTTATGAAACGGCAAAATTTTACATTGTCTAAGTATATGGGGATAACTGGTGAGCCTTCAAAACTTTAAGACGTTATATTTGGATATCATATATGAAAAATAAATATATTATCAACCAGTTTATTTTCACAGAAAATTACAAAAACCGACTTCAAACGCCTTAAATGTGTACATTCGAAACATATCTTCTGCGTTATTTTGATTTTAAAAACAAACTAATGAATCATTTTTTTTTAAATTAATAGGACTATCTACAAAGAATGCTCACTATATATCATAAAAAAAGAATTTTCACAATCAGTTTTAAATTTTTGATTACGGAGATATGCGCGAACGAACATAAGAAAATATATAACCACTGAGTAAACATAATCATAAATTTGAAAAAATTATTACGAAATTCGTGCTCATCCAAGGGGACACGGCGTGGCCGGAGTGAGACGGAAGGCGGAGAAGAGGGTCGACGGCCTCGCGCGTACCAATTGATCACAGCTGCCACCCTTCATTCGTTTATTGGAAAATTTGGGCTAAAACTCTGCCCCTAATTTTATTACATAAACAACCGAGTACCGAGTGCTCTCCTTTAATATCGTAAGTGATTTACCAATCATTCTGTACATCGATACTATAAGAATGTACAATATTTAATAAATTATGATTATACATCAGAGAAAAGAGTTCACTTTAAATTTAGTCTTATCGTTATAACACAACTAAGTTGTGCCCCCGACTTTATCCAAGTTTATGTAATATTTGCGCCTCATGATAAAATTTGTTTTTATCCTCCTTATAAGGATATCGTCTTAAAGTTCTCTGTTTTTTTTTCAATTAAATAAAGATAAAGAAAATATTAAAATCTGATCCAATTAAATATCCAGAAAAAGTGAACAAACATATATCACGAACACGTTCAAAAGAGTGAACACATGAAAGACCCTGGTAGCACAAGTCATAAGCCTTAAAATAAGGGCAGTGTTTTCTCCTTAAATTAAAAAAAATAATAAACAATAATATTAATGCTTCTTTCTACTAAAAAAGTCACCGAACCCAATGTTAGCTGCTCCCTGAGGTTTCCCGCGTAAATATTTCCCGGTTCTGCAATTGTTGTATTGATGATTCGCTTCTATTGACCATAGACTAAAGACTCCCTCGGTAAATAGGCTATCCAACACTCAACTAATTTTTCAACAGTAACTCTTGAGATTAGCGCTTTCAAATAAATAAACAAACAAACCCTTTAACTCTATAACATTACCATAGACACGAAAATGTTTGTACGGTTACAATATGGCGTCTCTACGTATCATTAATTGTTTTCTTCTGAAATGTGTTTTCATAACAAAACCTAACAAACTATTATTTGTAGTTTAATTAAAATGATTGAAGGAGGAAATTAAAAAAAAACTAGTAATGTAATAAATAACAGATAAATATTTATCGACACGATCTTATTTGGCGTAAAATCTTATGGTATTTTCTAAGCGTTATAGTTATGGTATGTGTTGGAGGGATAATGGCAATCATTTTAATTTTACAAATTATAAAATAATATTATTTGGGGCCGCTTGCACCGTATCGCTAAAATAAATTTAATTCAAAATTAAGTAACAGCGCTCAAAAGTGGTACCAAATACTCATGTATCAAAATCAAAATAATATATAGAAGCCGTCACGAGAAGCTATAAAAATATAAACAAAGAACAGAGGTACCCAACATTTGGAGTATAATTAAAAAACTGTTTTTGTATTTTTCTATAAAAATATTAATTACTAGCTGTTACCCGCGGCTTAGATCGCATTGAAGTCATTAAGTTTTTAAAAGTTTTTAATTGAATATTTTTTAATTAAAAGTATCCTATGTTCCTTCTAATACCTCTAAGAATATGTGTACAAAAATGTTCCTAATAAAATGAAAACAAAAATATAACAATAAAAATAAATAGTAGTGAATATATTATGAAACTCGACTGAATGCGTCACTTTATTTAAAATGGCGGACCAAATGTTTGTATGCCATAAGTCGAATGCGTTCCTGTATTACGAAATCGTATTCGACAGCGCTTCATCGAGATAAATGTTCACACTAACGTATAAGCCAACTAATTAAAATTGTTCGCGGACTCGTTACTTTCGTATTAGGCCGTGTGTTAATTTGATTTGATCAGATTTTGATAATCGTTTACTGCGTAACTTGGTAGAAGTTACTTCAAGTCTTTATTTTATAGCTTCTCGTGACAGCTACTATAGCAATTATTTTCATAATTTCTTATTACATTCCGCTTCATGGATTTAATTTTTTGAACAGGGTATTATAAGTAGGTATAAATGAATTTTAATTTACCTACATGACCTTACACTAACTGTCTTAAATATTGCTATAGACTATTTTTGATTAATCAATTTTTCCATTTTTATTCAACATCTCCAAATCCCAGGTTTCTTTAAGGAACTTCTATAGGAGTTAGTATAATAAGTCTAGTCTCCAAAATGTTTGAACTTTATGCAACTTGGTACGAATTGCCATATAAAAATGGGTTTTAGGTTTGTCTTGTCGACGTCTTGCACCACGCTAAATAGGTCGCTCAGTGTGTTTAACGAACTGCCAAAATATGACACACAATATGCGTTCTTTATTTAAACGTGTTACTAAATTTGTTTGAGTTATTAAACGAAATTTGGTGGTTTGTACTAACTTGATAGATGTTTATATAGCTAGAGATATAAATCTAATATATAATTTATAATAAACGTGTTAAAATATATGAAAAAAATTGACAAACATAGTAATGAATAATAATTTTATTTAAAATTTTGAACTGATAGAGAAGATGATACGTTTCATATTTAATATGCTAATCATGATTTATTGACGTAATATATTACACAATCAATTGGAAATAATATTTTACTTATCACAAAATATGTGCAGAAAGCACTTAAAATTGTAAACAGGCAATAAATATTCAATCACCCTTAGCATTTCGTCTCGCAAATTCCACACATTGTGCATTGTTATGAATTTTACCAGTTTTCAAATTTGTAATTTGCTGTAATTGTTTGGACTATAACATTCTGGTTGGGTTTTATTTAATTTGCTTCTACAATTATTTATGTTTTATTATATAACGCGTGTGATGCAGCTGATACACTAAGTTATAGTTGTAAATAGCGGCAAATTTCCAGAGTGAAACGAAATTTGTCGTAATTGTCACCCGTCAAAAGCTACAACGCACAAGGTGTGGTGGAGTTAAAATCTCTCCGAATTATTTTTTGTATACCTACCTTTTATGGAAAAAATATAAAAAGCATACGTTTCACCTATATAACGTAGTAGGAGACTCCGTTCCTGTCTAAACAAAAATGTGTGGCAATAAATAAACTAAAATTATAAGTGAAAATTGGTTAGAATTCACCGTTATTTAAATATAAGTCCTTGATTAGCCAGTCTTTGATTTATCGAGCACCAAAACCGTCTTATTGATTTTTTTTTATAATCATGGCTAAGTCACTCTCTATAAGATTGATAGATTTTTAATTTCATTTTTCTATTAATTAAAACACAAAATTAAAATAAACGGATATTATAACCTCTTTTTTTATAGAAAGAGGGAGGAAAACGAGGAAGCGGCTCAACTGATGGAATGTTGTCACCGCCGCCCATGGACTCCAGCAACAGTTGCAAGAGCATTGCCGGCCTTTGAGGTAGGAATAGGCTCTCTTCTTGAAGGTCCCTAAGTCGTATCGGTCCGGAAATACCGCTAGCGACAGTTGATTCCACAAAGGTGTCGTGCGTGGAAGAAAGTGACGGCGGAATCTCACGGTAGTGGATTGCCAACCATCAACGTGGTAGCAATGGTACTTAGTAGTATGTCGCGTTGTACGCTGTATAAATTCAGCAGCAGAACACTCCCCGTGATATATTCGATAGAAAATGCTGAGACAAGCAACATCTCTACGCAGGGCCATGGAATCAAGCTGATCGGAAAGAACTGGGTCATCGATGATTAGAATAGCTCGACGTTGGATACGGTCAAATAGAAGAAGATGGTAAAGATGTGCCCCAGCCCAGAGATGAGAACAGTATTCCATATGTGGCCGAACTTGCGCTTTGCAAAGTTGCGTGCGGTGACTTGGCTGGAAGTACTATCTCGCTCTGCTGAGAACGCCAAGTTTTCTAGACGCCAACTTGGCTTTATCTTCCAAGTGACCGCGGAACTGTACGTAAGCTGTGGCAACCAGGGAAGTGTTCTTAAAGTGAGGAAACACGACAAAGGGTTTCTTCTTAGCGGTGAACGCGAAAACTTGTGTTGAATTGGACTAGATTAGTCGACCCCCATCAGAGATTTTGCTAAGCAAAATCTCGATTTCAGACATAAGTTTATGCCGTCACTCGTTGACGCGGTTCTGAGAAATATTTGCCCGGCTGGTATAGAAGGTGTCTATGGTACTGTCATCATGAATGTTGCAAATGCACAACAAATCATTGATATGCAGAAGAAACAGTGTGAGAGATAGCACGCAGCCTTGTGGGACACCAGCGCTCACAGTCTTTGCGTCGGACCATGCACCGTCGACAACGACCCTGATGCTCCGATCTGCATGGAAGCTGGTTATCCAGTCGCATAATTTCTCAGTTAGTCCGTAAGATGTGATCCTGGAAAGAAGCGCTTTGTGCCATACCAAATCGAAGGCCTTTGCAACGTCCAAGCTAACCGCCAAAGCCTCCCCCTTGCTCTCAACTGCTGATCGATTTTTGCCGTATTGTCGGTCATGTTGTGATTCTCTAGGTACTTGAGGAGTTGGGTGTTGATAATTGACTCCATAATTTTAGAGAATATGGAGGAAATGGCAAATGGCCTATAGTTGGACGGATCCAAGCGATCGCCTTTTTTTGGGATCGGGTTCACTATAGCCGTTTTCCAAGATGACGGAACTACGCCTAAGGTGTAAGAGTGCCGAAAAAGACGCGTTAAAACTGGTGCTAACTCTGGAGCACACGTCCTGAGCACAATAGCGGGAATTCCATCGGGCCCACTCGACTTATGGATATGAAGGGACAAAAGCGCTTTACGCACTGCTTTCAAGTGAAAGCGTATTTCAGGCATGGATTATTCACACCACGGGATGGTCGGCGGCGTGTTCCCCCCATCATCCAAAGTCAAGTTTGACCCAAAAAGAGTGCACAGAAGATCGGCTTCTTTTTAGTGGTATGGGCCAGCGAGTCATCCCCGCAGTGCATGGATGGTAAATATGGCGTACAGATCTTTCCTTGGACAGATTTAACGAGAAACCAAAATGCGCAAGTGCCCGAAGGCTGGCGAACTAGTCTCTCACCAATTCTGCCAATGTGCTCCGACTTTCCCGCGGCTAGAGCACTTTTGAAGGACCTGGAGGCAAATTTGTACTCCTTTCTCAATGCACTGGTATTTACATCGTAAGCCGGCGCCACCATGGCCCAGGCTCTATAGCATTCTTGCTTATAACGAGAAGCTAATTTACAGGAGCGACTGAACCAGGGTCTTGACTTACCACCGATGGGTACCACATGGGATGGAATATACATTTCCATACCCTGTGGCACCACATCGGCAATAGAATCGGCGACAGCGCTTGGATCATCCAGAAAGAAGCAGATCTGCCTCCAGGGATGAGATGCAAAGAAGGACCGCATCCCATCCCAATCTGCTGACCTGTAGTGCCATACACGGCGCTAGCCTGAGTGGAGAATGGGCACGTGATAGGCACCTCACTCAGGATCAAACAATCGTCGGATGTTCCTAGAGGAGCGTCGACGGAGATCTTATAATTGTCTGGGTGAGTGGTCAGCAGAAGGTCCAACAGGGAAGGCATATGATCAAATACATCTGGGATTCGCGTAGGCAAAGTAACCATCTGAGTCAGATCATAAGCCACGGCAAAGTCGTGAACAGATCTCCCAGCATGATCGGTGGTGCGTGATCCGAGCCATTCAGCGTGGTTTGCGTTGAAATCACCGAGAATCTCGATCTCTGCGAAGGGGATCTGCTGCAGCACGAACTCTGTAGCCATTTGGACGTGGTCAATCGGTCTGTTTCGGTTTCGCCGCTATGGGACCTGTATAGGCACGCCTAGACACGAGGGTGGTCGTCGCTATCAATGCGCATCCATAGTGTGGACAGGTCCCTTCAAGCCGAGACGTCGACAGGAGATATCCTCTCTGACGTACACACACACTCCTGCTCGGGGCACAAATGAATGCTCCAGTTTGTACCTCGGGTAACCAAGATAGGAGGTGTCTGCCGGAGAGAATATCTGAGTCTCGGTCGAAAAGAGCAAGGCCGGCCTTGCTTTCTCAAGGTGGTGGTGAACGGCATTTAGGTTTGAGTGTAATCCCCTGATGTTACAGAAGTCCAAAGCTAGGGTGGCAGGGGGTGCCGAAGTGTTCTTGTGTAAAGAATACGTGGGGCTACCTGAGCACCGACACTCAGGCTATACGCTACCTGACTGTGGGTGCCCAGTGGGGGATTGTGCAGAGTTTCTGGTACCCCCCTGGGGTAATTGCTCTTTAGTTACCGGGGAGGGGGAGAGTAATGGGCAACCAGCCACCTGCACTGACCGGCGTAATGCAGGAGCTCTCAAAGACGGAGCTCCTGCTTCACGCCTGTGTCCTGTGAGGTTGTGGTACTTACCCGGTTCGAACCATGCCCTCGGCAGCAGCAGAAACTACTGCTGGTTCTACCACCGAAAATTGAAAAAATCTTTACAATAAATATTAAAATAAACAGAAGAAAAGTATTTTATCATAAATAAATATATAATTTCTTCGTTTACCTCAGAGTTTAAGCACAAACTTTATTTTTTTATGGTGTGGGAGGCAAACGAGCAGGCAGCTCACCTGATGTTAAGTGATCACCGCCGCCCATGGACCTCCGCAACACCAGAGGAGTTACAAGAGCGTTGCTGGCCTTTAACATAAGAGTACGCTCGTTTCTTGAAGGTCCCTAACTAGTATCGGTCTGGAAATACAGCTGGTGATAATTCATTCTACAAGGAAGTCGTGCGTGGCAGGAAATGCCGGCGAAATCACTCGGTTGTGGACTGCCAACCATCAAGTTCGTGTGGATGGTGTTTTTTGGTTTGTCGCGTAGTGTGTTGAGCAAAAGTAGCAGCAGGTATGAATCCGAACAATTCCTCGGAACACTCCCCGTGGTAAATACGGTAAAGGACGCAAAGAGAAGCAACGTCCCTTCGCAGAGCCAAGGTATCAAGCCGACCGGAAAGGTCGTGAACAATTCGACAAGTTCGTTGTTGAATGCGGTCAAATGGAAGGAGCTGATATCTAGTAAAACAGATCAAAGGGCCAATCCGTTGGTGCAGGCTTTGATATAATAAAAAAGAGCAATTGTGATTGTACGTTCTTTCATCATAAAGTTGATATAGCTCACGCCTATTTTTATTAATACTAACGAAGAACTGTTAATTAATAACCTGACGGAAAGTTTGGGTCAAAAGTATGCTCCTATTGTTATTATTATATATCCGTCAACATGTATATCCATGGAACGTTTACGCAAAAAACTCATAATGATTATCGGTTAAGAACTTAAGTGGTTAAAACGTTTATTTAGTACAAAATTACGAATCATGTATTCTTAAGTACAAAATTACCAATTTAAAGGTAACTTTTTCCATATTCTTAAAGGACAAAGTAAGTGAAAGAAACTGGTAACAGAAAACAAAGTACTCTAACAGATTCATGTAATGTACATAAAATTAAAATAACAATAAAAACTTACTCATAAGTAAAAACAGAAACGAAGACAGAAAATCAGACTGTGGTAAAACAAAATATATACAGGGCTATTCCGACTGTTTTGACTATACAAAAAATAACCAATTATTAGCTATCAGCGTAGAAATTGCGAGATGTGTAAGTCTTATTATTACTATTATTTGATTTTTACGCATAAAATAAGATATTTTATGACCCTAATAACCAATATTGTACGTAACATAATTAAATAAGTTGATATAGACGATTAAAAATTTAAATAACAAATAGAAATTTAGAAAGTTCATTTTTCTTTAAACGATATCAAAAAAATAATAAACGATGCCTGTCCTGCAGATGTGCCCATAAACAATTACGTTTCATAAGCTATCCGACGAGTTATAACAATGTAGGATTTTAATAAAAATTCATAGAAGAAAACTTGGCTGTGACCCCTAAGGTAGCAATTATAATAGTCCCTTGTCAACTATCCTTTAAGGTTAATGTTTGCGAGCGAGACATCATACGATACATTCAGGTGTCAGTGAGAAAACTAATATGTAGAAAGCGGTTTGGAAGTACAACACGTTTTGTGTTTAGTTGGTTATTAAATTGTTATTGTTAGACTGCTTATGTGATTCGTCCGTGGTAGATGCGATATTATTTTTTTCTCTGTTTTCTACTCGACTTGGCTGTATTTTTGGACTGTTTCTTCTGATTCGTGACTTATGTGCTTGTAAACTGGACTCTAGATTTGTGCTTGTAATACAGAACTGTTGAAAATGACGACCTACATGAACGAGGAATATGCAGATATGTCAATTTGCTACGGATACTGCAATTGTGTGTCCGCATTGTGTTATTTTCTCAGATTACTTTTATCTTTTAATTGGATGCAGGCTAATGACATGTCATGGTCAGTGATGTTTATTTTACAAACAAATCCTGATGCTTTAGTTGTTGCTTTAATAAATATGTGTTCGAGACTGGATGTGCCTCTTGCCGGTTCTATAATTGCTGAGATAAATTCGTGGAATGCCATTATGTTCAGATAAGTAGATGCCTGAGGGTCCATTCGGCTGTTAATGTCTATATTCATATTTTTTACCACAATATCCATATATTTTTTGTCAGTTTTATTTAAAACGATGTCAGGAAAATTAACGAATGTTTCGGTGTGCGCAAATGATGGTTAGCGACACTCTACTAGACTACGGAGGCGGTCACCAAAAATCATATGTACATTTAATTTAGTAAGTATACTGTCAGGTTCGTCAAGTTTATATGTATCTAAATATAAAATTGAATCGCGTGTGCGCGTGTGCGCGAGTGCGCGTGTGCGCGTGTGCGTGCGTGCGCGTGTGCGTGCGTGCGCGCGCGCCACTGTGTGTGTGTGTGTGTACAAATAATTCTAGGAAAACAAAATAATGCCATAGCGCTTTCATCTACAAAATCTCTTCACTTTTCTAAAATGTTTTATTTTGTACTGATTAAAAAAGGAGAAGGGCTCTCAATTTTCATGTTTCTTTTTTTTTAATATGTTCCCACGTATCTCTGTAACTTTTATCTGATAGAGTAATCTTCAAAAATAGAATACAAAAATTAGTTCAGTAGTTTGTTTCAAAAATTAAAATAAAAAGATATTTTTGGAAAGTACACTTTTAAGACGATTGAAGTCGGTTTTTGTAATTTCCTGTGAAAATAAACTTTTTCGTTTTAAAAACTAAGGGATAGTCTACGTAGTCAAACCAATTATATTTGCAAGTTTTGAAAACATTTTTTATAGTTTTTAATAAAGTCAACATTAAATTTAATGCTCAATTCAGTGGTAACCAGCAGTAGCATTTGCTGTTGCCAAGGGCACGGTTCGAACCGGGTAAGTACCATGACCTCACAAGACACAGGCGTGAAGTGGGAGCTCCTTCTTTGAGAGCTCCTGCATTAGGCCGGTCAGTGCAGGTGGCCGGTTGCCCGTCCCCCCTTCCCCTCCTCCCAAATGACAGCGGTAATAAAAGATCATTTATCCAATGGGGGTACCAGAAATCGCAGGAGTGTGTGTGTACGTTAGAGAGGATAACTGTTCTCGACGTCTCGGCAATTTAAAAGGTAGAGATCTGTCCACTGTATGGCTTCGAGTTGACTGCGACGACCATACTTGCGTCTATGCGTGCCTGTGCAGGTCTCATAGCGGTGACACCGAAACTGACCGACTCATAGATCACGTCCAGATGGCTACAGATACGATTTTAACGCCCATAACGCCGAATGGCTTGGATCATGCCTACGATCACGCGGGGAGATCTGTTCACGACTTTGCCGTGGCGTATGATCTGACTTAGATGGTCACATCGCCCACGCGAATTCCAGACGTGTTGGATCATATGCCTTCCCTGTTGGACCTTCTGCTGACCACT
>JAOCPS010555310.1:0-11277 GCA_025505425.1 Graphium colonna | reverse complement strand
AAAGGATCTATTTACTTAGCCAGCAAGTGTCGATAAATGGTACAGGATAAAAACAAATGTCACAAACTTATGACTTATTGAATTGAATGAGAAAGATAAAGAATAAAAATAGAGAGCACGATTGGGTATCCAGGTAATCTAACACACCAGAGTGAGGCGATGGTATTTCTTCGATTGATTCACCTGATAAACCCAATATTTTCTTCATTTAAAATTTAGGTACTGATATGTGCATCGCTGTATTTTATACATTTCATTTATTTTCCATATTAATATTAAAAATTCGTACCGTAAACTTACAATAATGATATAACTCCCGTAGTATAATGATCTAATCCCTTTAGGTTTGATATGAGAAAAACATACAGTAAAACATAATAATTTCTTTAAACGAAAATAATCTTAAGGTAGGTACAAAACAGCCTAAGTAAAGTTATTAAATAGATCTCACATGCCGCATCCAATTATGTCTAAAATCTGTCGTGGGAAGCTTTCAGATTGTATTCGTTATATCCAGTCTGATTCGTGGTCTCCGGGTCCCCAAGCGCTGCAACGTGACACCGCCTGTGACGCGTCGGCCTACGTCGCAAATAAGACCCCAATCCAACTCTTAGATGACCAATTCGCCAAATCTCTGAGGAACAGAAAAACGCTGCTATGTATTAAGAATCATGTCTCCCGTGGCGTATATTATTTCTAAGCCAAATCAGAAATTTAAAAAAATGTATAGTTCGACGGAAACTCAGAATTTAATATGGTTCTTTCATCGTTCAGTCTGTTATTCAGTGGTGTTAAAATATAGATGCATCAATGTATATAACATTAAAAACTATTAAAAGAAAATGCGTAAAATAAAATTTTATTTTCACTTTTTATTAGACTTGGAAATATCGTGTTTAATTTCTTTATCGTGCTTATTTTTTTCTAACTACTGTAGATCAACATTTATATACATAAGGTTAGATACACAATTAGCGTCTTTTAAAAGTTAGCATAAAATTAAAGCTGAGAAATTATACATAGATTTGCCCTGGCAAGCTTCTACAGTGATATTGAATTTGTTGTCATAACTTTGACAAATATGTCTCAATGGATTTTGCTTGTTATAGAGGGTGAGCCAAATAAAAATGCTTTAAATTCACGAAAGTTGATTCTCTGCCACGTGGTAACATTAGTTCTGTATATACATTTATTTCAGCCAGTCAAGCGAAATACAGAGTAGAAGAATCATATATGTTATAGGCTGATTGAAATATGTCTGTTCAGAACTTCTGTAACAGATAATATAAGATAATCAGCTTCAGTAAGTGACCATTTTTCTCTTGTGTATTGATTCATTACTTTTTTTCAGACTGTTTTTTAGGTTTTTTGTACATCGATGTTGCTCACAGTACTTTACGTTGTGGAATATATAGATCATAATATATGACTGTCTACCAGAAGATTTATTTGATATATTAGCAAATAATTGGTTGAAATGGGATGTTTTACTTTAGTTGATGCATCTACAAAAAAAACTCGACAAGAGAACAACACCACTTTCTGTCACATGAAATAAGCAAATGATAAACTTTTACGGGTCGCAGCAAAGTTCTAAATTTATTTTATCATATTTTTTATCCTTTCAGAGTCATATTTGAATCATCACTTAAATCACTAAGATAAAGTATATATAAAGATGTTTTTAATTCGTTGCACTTTGATTCGTAAGCGAGCGCGCACGACGAATCAAACGACAATTGGTGTCACAATTAAGAAATTTTTACACAATTAGCATCTGACATTGACACTTCATACAGTCATAATATTCTACTTTACAAATTGATTTTTTGTAAAGTTAAGAGTAATATTTATTTAATCAAGACGTATTTTTGTATTTCTAATGCTGCAACAAATTCATAATTGATCAAAACAAAAATTATTTTCCTAGTTTTTTAGTATTCAGGTACCATGGTTATGTAACAGTAATATTATTTAAAGGATAACTAAATTTAGAGTTCGTGCGAATATTTTTTTTTAAATATTATCTTGTTTCAGGAGCAAAGATTGTCTTATTAGTGCATAGTCAACAATAAAAAGTTGTTTACATCCGTTTTTACAATGAACCCTATTAAATAAAATTATTTACAAAAATTGGTTAAAATCATAACTAATTAAGAGACGTCAATGTCTAATGCAAATGCATATCGAGTATAAGATAGTGTTGAATATAATGCTTAACTTAAAGGTCCATCTTTTCTAAAATGGAAAAAATCTTTAATGGATGCTCCACTGCATCGTAAGTAGACAAGCAGGGGTATGTGGGAGTCCCGGTCAAGGGACCAGGGTACCCACTAAAAGAGATGTTGTGCTCGTGCATCCCTTTACGTTCTCCTCCCTGGTATCTGCCTGTGGATTTCCAGGGTGGCAGTTGCCTCCCTTTCTGTCTTCGTTACCTACCTTCCGGGTCTTCACCGGTACTCCACGACCTCCCGCTGTCAACCATAGAATGGATCATGACGGGTAGCAAGAGGTTTTGCCATACGATATCAGCTCTCGGTGCTGTTCCGACCAGGCTGGACACTCCTCTAGCACATGATCAGTCATCTTTTCGTCACATACATCACAATGTTGGCACTCTGGTGTAAGCTCCCTTCCTGCTATGTGGCACAAGAATCTCCCGAGAATAGCTGCGCAGGAGCACGTCAATTCGCCAATTAAGAGTGTCAGTTTCAACCAGGACGCCGTACAGGGCCATGGACCTCTAACAATTGGGAGCAGCCTTCCGAGAGCTGCCGCTGCTCTCGCCACTTTTGGTGTCAGAAGCCCAAAATGCACTGAAATCCCACTGTCGATCTAGGACTAGGCTGAGATATTTCATCGTCGGCTTAACGTAGACACGGACGAAGCAGGTGGCGCCTCCCGCAGCCCATAAAATAAAAGGGAATCAGGTTTATTTAGCGCCACCTCTAGCCTCAGTCACCGGATTCGTCCCACGACCTTTGCTGCTCCTGCTGAGGCGAGAACAGAGGCACGGCAAAAATACGTTACTTCGATACCTTTGAGGTAGGCGTCACACAGCATCCAATCGTAACCAATGTTCCATAGGAGCGCCCCTAACACCGATGCATGTGCAAGTCTACACGTTACCTCTGTTGGCCGTCTCTACACTAATATGCCACATGACGGTGAAACCGATAGGACCCGATTAAATGGCACAGGTAGACAGGCAAACCATGAAAGGAGTGCCTCCTTAATACAAACCCAGGGCAAGGTGTTAAATGCGTTGGCGATATCCAAAGATCTTTGTAAGTGCATTCTGCGTGGAAGACTAAATATGCTGCACCGAATGGTTACCGGCCCTCACGGAACTCGAACTATTTATCCATCAGATATGGACTGACACGCTCCAAATGCTCGAAGATACGGCCGTACTCAGATCGTCGAGCAGCACTATTAGTCGATAGGCGGACAGGTAATCAGTATGCCCTTTTTTGGAGGATGTTTCTGCTAAGGACGAGTCTGTCTGTCTTCCACCTCTGTGAACCAGACAGGCAGTAAACATCGCCTTCAAACTGGGCTCCAGAGGTTTCTCTAGGACCAGCGCTAATACTCGATCCGGGACACCATCGGGACCCGCCGCAGTGCTCTTCCGGATTCCCCTTAGCTACTTTTAGGCCTAGATCGGCTTCCTGCGTGCCGTTAGGGGCCATCGTAGGTAACATGGGATCCTACCGCTATCACCTACAATGTCCCTTCACGGCACTAGCTTCCTCAACGGACCGCGCCTAATGCTGCCAGAAATTTATTTCTTGAATCGGCGCGGCGTATGCCCGTCTGGAACGCTAGTTTTGCCGTTTTGAAGGAGGCGTGCAAAACCACCTCGAGGCCGGGATATAGATGCTTCGTAACTTTGCATCATTGCATCCCAAAACCATTCGTCCTCCTTCTCAAGACCCAATTGGTTGAACGCAGATACCCAGGACTGTACGATCGGAAGGAGGTGGTACCTTCAGACGTTCGCGGTCTAAGCTTCCAAGTCGCCACCTTGGGTCATCTGTTTTCGCGGTCCAATTAGGGCTGGTCAAAACATTCGGTTTGGCTCACCTACTACTTGTCAAAGCTTTTCTGCTAATTTGGTATGCTTTCTCGGTGGTATCTCCATGACCTTGGCCCCATTGACACCTGTGTGGAAACTTGAGGCTTGGGACCTGCAGTTCCACCTAAGCTAAGTATTAATTGCTTCATAAAGTGAAAAAACAGATCCATATTTTATATTTCTCTGTAATATGATATATCGAAATAAATTCCATGCTAACGTACCATCGAATAATCAATTTAAAATATAAACTGTTTTATATTAATTAGGAAAAAAAATATTAAATTGTAATAAACATATTCAAACAAACTTAAATTTATCGTATGTTTTACTTATAACCCATAGTAAAACAATATAATTACAGGAGTATTACTAGGTTTCTAAATTATTGGTGAATTAGGTTTAGGTAATTGCTCTAGCATATTTTCTCATAACTGTTAACCATAGTTGATTAGCGAAATCCATATTTTATGATTAAGAAATTATAATTAAAATATCATATTATTCAAAAACAAATTCAGCAAATTATTTTAATATGCTTATTTGTTAGAACGATAAAAGTGCTAGTTTCTTTTTCTAACCGCAAGCTGTCGCTACTAATAGTTTTGTGTTGTCAAGTATAGCACGTTTCCTATAGGCAGCGTAAGAAACTATAACATTATCTATTATTTCTACATATTTTCCCCATGTTAGACAACGGCCTTGTCTGTTATTAATAGGTCAAGTGGATATTCGAATGCTCAGGTCCTGTACGGTTCAGCAGAATTCACATAAAATGTTAAGTAGTTCATTTCTTCTTTAGCTGGAATTTGAAAATCATGTGGTAAGGACATCATTTCCCGAAAGCTTTAAACTTAAGAAGAATCAACCAAGAAAAACATGCTTCAAAAATATTACCAAAATTGATACCGGCAAAAAATTATTAATAAAAGTAATTAAATGCCTCAACAACACATCCGATCACCTAAACAGCAATTTCCTATAGATTTGCAGTGTTTTTGATATTTAGAAATTTAAATGATTTTATAATGGCTGCACAATCTGTAAAAGTTTTTTTTAATTTATTTGCTATTTTCATCATTATAATTATAGATCATAACGATCATAATCTATGATAATAACGTTAAAACTGTCTCTATTCATAGATTGTGTGTTATTTCAATTATTTTTTTTACTTGGACGGCAATTTAATGCAAATATATTATTTTTTACCCGTAATTGACATGTAAAAAAATCCAATTTAATTTGACCTAGTTCCTGGTGCTCGGTTGAGCTGAAATTTTGCATGCTTAGCTATTTTTTTTTAATTATTAATGGTGTTTTAATTTTTTCCCGTGTATTGCATCTTAAGTGCGCTCACGGTGAGGCTCATTGATAATCCGATTACAGCCTACTACCTTATATTGGATTAGAAAAGCTAAGGCCAGTAACCTGTTTTGTTCGTACATCACGTAACAAAACATATTCGTTATTTTCTAGGGAAGGGAATGATTATTAATAATAAGATTTTTAGCGAAATTTACATTATATTATCAAAATAATAATAAGTTCAGCATAATTTAATCAAATCTAATATTGTTTCTGAGACTTACCTTTTTACAACTTTACGGATTTTATCGGGTTACTAATTTTTAAATTTTATCACCCGACGTTTCGATGCTTGTTCATGGTCACGGGTAGGACTGAGAAGTCCGATGTCCTGGTGTTACTTGTCAATCCAGTAATGGGGAAAAAATAAACCGCGATAAAATCCGTAAAGTCGTTTAATTTCAAACTTTACATCTTAATATTGTGTGCTCTACATTTTTCGATTATAATTTGCAAACACAATTCTTCTAGTTTCCCACTGAACATACGAACATAGACACGCGCGCCTTTGCCGATACAATATGTTTATCGAGCAATCACTCCCTTTTTTTCACTCCTATCCCCTCCAAATCCTTAATCCCGACCCATTCTATCCGATAAATGTTTTTCATCCAATTTCCCAGGTTGACAACGCACTCGCAATTCTCCGAATGTTGCGTGTGTCCATGGGCGACGGGATCACTTACCATCAGGTGAACCGTCTGCTCGTTTGTCTTCCTTTCCATAAAAAAAAAAAATTCAATTGCATACATTTTGTTTAAAAAATTGAGATACCCGTTTTGTGATATTTTACGATCCAATTTTATTCATTCCTAACAAGTTGACAGTGCTTTACAATTTCTATGTTAGTTGTAGTTTAAGAGAACATAACTAAATTAATGTAAGTTTAATTTTAACCTGAAATGAGTTTAAAAGTCTTAATGTTGACAAGAGTTTTTGTTACAATACTTCAACAATTTATATGACGAAATGTTATTACTATGAAATTAAAATTTGATACATCTAAATTCCATAGTAAAAAAATTGTCTCTGCTCTGTAAAGAATAAAAACAAACTAAATTAGTGGATTCCATAAAAAAGTTTCGCTTAACATCTCGTGGTCTTTTGCAGCCTGTTTATCTTCCAAAAGCTGGGGAGTCCGTCGTTCAATATCTGCACTTCACCGGCTGCGAAAACAGCAACTACTGCAATTACGATGAGTTTTTGAAGTTAACCAAGAAGTTCCTGCTGCCGGAGAAAGAGTTCTATCAAATATGCAACATCAAGACTGAAGCATAGCTTTAACAAGAGAAATTTGAATTATAAAGAACGCTTAAGATACATAAATTTCTACTACTTCTCCAAAACAGATGATGGTAATTTAATGAGAGCCTTACTGTAAATGTTTCAATTATAATAAATGCATGTAAAAGTCGTATAATATAATACATATTAATTTATTTTAATTTACTATGAAGTTATTACTCAGTTGCAATTCCCTGCGATGTTTCCCGACTTATCATTATCTGCTTAATTCGAAAAATTGCAGCGTGATTTAAGAAAGTCTTTCCTGATCCTCATTAATCTGTGTCTCGAATAAAAAGGCAAGCAACAAACTTTGTACCCTTATATTATTAGACTTGATTGTTACTAGATAGCGTTGTTCAAGAGCTTAAATTTTACGAAACATCAAAAGTTTAATTAAAAATATTACAATGAATCAATATTAATGAAAATAGTTTTATTTAAAAAAATATATTGTTTTCTATTTATAAAGAATTTTCCAATAATATATTGGCTTAAATAATAGGTTTTTATTGTTTATATAATTATTATGTTTTATGTATTGAATTCTGCAACACAATGAGGAAATTACATGCGTTAATATTTTGTTCTGACATTCGTTTTGGGTGTTAGTTCTTTAGCTATTTGTACATTCGAGTTATTTACTGTGATACAGCGGCATACATACAGTTTTTATTGTGACTATAAAGATTGTGGATTTACATTTTCAGTTGTCAATTTAAAAATTAATAATGTGTGTAACAAAATATTTTTCTTAAGAAGGCAAAATAATATGAATCATAATAAGAAAACTTGAAATTATTTTTATCAGAATAATATTAGTAATTTTTTTAAAAATATTCTCATTTTAATTGTTCTCCTACATGTTTTGTACGGAAGACTACATGTACAGGAAGTCTGTGATATTCGTTAAGTGTTAAAAGCTGTTTTAAATTTTTATTACTTTGTCTGCTCAATAACTGAGTATTATATAAATGACCGTAAAATTTTCAACGTGAGAAATATTAAGAAATATATATTTTACCTACGTGATATTTTTCGTTTCTTACCTTGGAAAATTTCTGTATAAGGTGTTATATCGGGAATTTTAGCATTCCAGATCGGTTTGGAAATAACAAATACATATTTGCTTTACGGTATAAACCAAAAGCTCAAAATTATCTTTAGAAACTCTATTTTTAAAAATTTAAAGTAACTTTAAATGTTTCTACTTAACTTTTTTATAGCAAAAGATTGATAAATAAGTAGACGGTTCACCTAATGTCGAGTAATCCCGTCGTCCATAAACACACAAAATATCTTAAGAGTTTTGCGTACACTTTCAGCTTTGGAAATTAGATAAAGTAGCCTGATCTATGTCATTAATCTTATTGGTATAAAAACTAACTTAGAAAATGAGAATACCGTAATTTTTATAATTAAAAAATTTGTTGAAAAATTGTTTAAAAGAAAATAATTAGAACAAATATAATAAAGGCTGTAATTGGCTCTAAATGTTTGGACTTTAAAATAAAATATATAAGCGAAAAAATTGTTAATTATATTTATCTAACAGTGTGTAATATACATGAAAATAAAATAAAAATATAAAAGAAAAACTATGCATGTTTAATTTTATGCTTCTTAATGCCAGTGGTGCCGCCCCGCGCGAGTGAGATCTGTATAAGACCGAGTGTGTGGAGGATATTACATTCACCTTGAAAATATGACGTGATTGTAACATCACGATTCTTTTTTTAATGACCGAATTTTGGCAACAGCAGCTAATCCACTAAAATATCAATTGAACGCACAGGAGATGTTATAATGCATTAATGTACGCCCAAGGTGAAGTGAATTCCTTGTTAAATTACAGTTAAAGTTCGATTTTGTAGATATCTGATTAAAAGTATCTGCACCGCACTAAGCTAGCCTGTCCTGTGGTTGACAGCCACGGTTATCATATACGATGACGTGAGTTTTCTGTCGGTTGAACATCATGAAACAAAAACGTGGTTCATTTAAGGTTATCAATACTATTTACAAAACAATTTCACATGGATTATGAATAACAATATTAGACAAAAAATATAACATTCAACAATTAAATTAGCTGATTTAGTATGCATAGCATAAATATTAAAACAAATTGACACCTAGAGTAGACTTATAGTAGGTTTTCAGTGTAAACGTAGGTTAAACAAGCCAACATGTCAGATAACTTTATTTTTGTTACTTTGATTTTGATCACAGTAGAGAATTTCTGCAATACATTAAAACTGCCTTTGTAGGGACTGAAATTCCTAGCGAAGTAAGTTTTAACTTTATTGTGATGTTGTCAGATTTTTAAAACGGTGTAAAATTACAACTTTCCTGGTCCTTGCATTAGTGCAGGGTAATATCAGACGATGTATTTTGTGAGGTCGAAGCGGTTTAATGTAAGAATACATATCTTGTTTTATTGGTATTAAGCTTGAGAAGACTTTGCTGTAGCCACTGATTTATCTGCTTAAAAGCTGACTGTGCATTTAAAAACGCCTCACCCATGTACCATCGTCAAAGATTAGAATAGTGTTATCAGCGTAGCAAATCATTTCTACTTTATTAATGTCGTGTACGCTATTCATATACAGTAAAAAATAGTTCGATCTAAAATATTTCCTTGAGGAACTCCGAATTTAATCTGTCGTATTTTAATTAAATGATCTGAGAGTCTCATACGTTGTTTTCTTTCAACTAGGTAGCTTCTAAACCACTCTAGCGGAACTCATCTTACGCAAATTTGTTTATCTAGATTTTTGAATAGAGGAATTAAAACACTGTAAAACGCTTTGGCTAAGTCCGGAAAAACGCCAATTTTCTCATTTTTGCTAGCCATTGGGGGTTATAACCAAATAATTATTGAGTATTGAAGTGAGTAACCTACGACATTAAAGGAGAGCACTCGGTACTTGTCATCATATTTATGTAATAAAGTTCAGGGCATAGTTTCGAACAAATTTTCAAATAAACAGGTAAAGCATAGACAAGATGCCGTCGAATGGCCAGCTGGCGCAGTTCAGCAGACCTGATTGGTATCCCTCTGTTTACCAGAGATGATAACCGAACTGGGCAGAGCCCACACTACCCGTGTATCAAATAAAAATTGGCCCACCACAACATCGAGTTGGTAAATTGTCCCCGCACATCACTGATCGGAGTCTAGATGATTTTTTACATTCCCTATTATAATTTTTTTATTACGGGATCAGTAGTTTGATGACCCAGAAGCTATCGTGAAAGGCTAAAATCGGCAATTTTGGCAACGCTTAACTCAAATTAAAATAATTGGTTTAATAAATAGTTTGAAATTGGTATTTTCTTCGTTACGGGGAGATTTTTCGACTAAATAATCCGATCTGCATGTCTATTCCATGCATAACATCTATTCCAAGAAGGTCTGGTCACTAAAATTATTTTAGTTTATACATACATTTTAGTATGTCTCGTTTTACGTATCTATTATATTATAAAGTTGTCAAACTTATCTTAAATATATGTAAAATATGTACATTTATTTGATTTTAACTATTTGCTGGTAACTGGAAATGTTCGCGCCACTAAGCCAGTGGCACTTATAAATTATTATACCGTCATTTTGGCTAATATTTTTTTTCACAGCCGCGACGATTTTACGTGTCACACTGTTTTTGGCTTACCTGTCGTAGGCACGGTACTGAGATAGGCATGGTCCCTTCGGAACTCTGCATACCAATAATATGTTGTCATTTGCATAGGTGCTTCAACATCACATATATTGTAAAAACAAGTTTGTTGGCATATTTTTGACCTCACTCTAGGCGAAAGTTGAATATGTATATGTAATAATGTATGTATATATATATTACACGAAAATTGTCACGCGGGAGAGTCATTCTATTCATCCCTCCATTTAAGTTTAAAACGGCTTATTAAAAATATGTTATATGTTTTTAAAACAGACACAAAAACAAGTTTACAAAAAAGGTCTTACTCAAACAGCTTAAACTACACCATACTCGACAGTTTCAGTGTGCCCTGGTAATGTTAGGATATATGTCATTATAGCTTATTGTGTGTAACTGCGCTTTGGAAAGGCACAAACACACTAATAGATTGCAGAAAAGGATATAGTTGTACACTAGTCTTAACAAAAATAAAGCAAGCCAAAATTACGGTATACTTGGAAGATCATGGCAATTAAAGATACATTGTTAGAAAAATTGCGAAATTTGAATTAATATGGTTATATTGAGAGATACATTGCTCACTAACTTTGTACCGACTCTGGCACAAAACCATTCTGTTTTGCTTGTTTGTTATTTTCTGGCCATTGTCTATTTCCACATACGTTTTGCAAAGCAACATTTGCAATAGTACATATGTAGCTTTTTATATATATTCTGTACAAAGTATATGCTCTGTACAAACAGAGCATAAAACCTGCTGCAAAACATTTTGCGCAACAGGAAAGGATTTTATGAAAGTAAGTATTATTTAAGTAATCGGAAAACTTTTTAGGTTATGTCTATTTAATAAAAGTATGTGAC
>JAOCPS010555199.1:0-11278 GCA_025505425.1 Graphium colonna | reverse complement strand
CTTCTATATATTTTGTACAAATGAATCGACACAATTTTGTATAAGGGAAATTGGGCGGTAGTGGAGAGAAAATAACGCGAAAGGCTGTGTGAAAAAGCATTTCTAAACTGAATTTTGATTTGGAAGTGTTTTATGTCTTGCTCTTATGGAGGGCAGCCGAAATGAATACGTGCCCCTTAGTTTTCGTAATTCGAGAAAGATCTGCCAATGTTTGTAAAAAATATCTTATTATGGAGATAGTGCAATGTGTTGATTTAAATAGATAGGTAATATAAAAACCAGATTAAAGAGAAAAACTGTGCCTTGCGTTATATTCAAAGTATATTGTGAATATAACCTAAAATCTTTATAGGGTAACACTTGTCAATTTCACTGGCCTAAATGAGTGAGTGTAATATATATATTGAATAATGTTACAGAAAGCTCGAATTTAAGGAGTGTTTAGACAAAGTGGGTCGACTTGACAATAAGATGTTTTTTTTTTCATTCTAGTCCATTTGTAAACATTCTAGCTTTGTCTGTGTGATGTGGTGGGCCAGTCAGCTATCGTGGATGCTGTAACGCTGAAAGTATATTTTGTATTGTAACCAAAACAGTACCTGGTATTTTATTAACCACTCTGAACAATCAAATCCGTCAAAATTATGTAAACGATATATATATAGCATTTATGCGATGATTGGAAATTGTCGCTGTTTATTCTATTTCATAGTTTTTGTATTGTTACAAGGTACAGACTTAAATTATATTGCATATTACCTGATATTCAGTATATACAAATCACTGTATGTACGAGTTTTGGGTATATGTTATATAAAGTATATATAGCAATAATTTTAAAAGGCATAAATTTTATATATAATTTCGTCGAATAGGAAGCTAAGCTTTTTTGCTGGTAAAGAAAAAACATACAGTTTTTAGCTAATTATATTTTCATTGTCTTGTAATAATTATTTCAATTATATTTTACTAATTTATTCCTTATACTTCTAACATATAATACAATCAAATTATTAATATTTTTACTTACAATTTAAAAACTAAAATACAATGTAGTCCAATATACACCATTACATTCTTTTGTGTACTTAAGCTATGTTAAAAGGGTTTTAATGAAAGTATACATTTTATTAAATCTTTTATCATACTAAACACAACAATATTTACAAATGCCACAAAACATGTTTACAGTACCTTGTTTAAATTGTGTTAAAAGCATAATATTTAATTTAAAAACAATGTAAATGGCGACCGTTCTCCATGATTCGCTGGTTTATTGTTAAGTTGTGAGCCTGACTGAGATGGATGAGATTAGGATATGATAAATTATAAATAAAGAAAGAGAATATTTTTAAAAACGTTGTGGTTTTCTTTTTCCTTTAGGTTTACATTATTTATTAACAATTGCATGAAAATTATGAAATGAAATAAAAATGTGATATTTACAATTTTATAGAGCAAATCTATAATTAAAATGCTTTTACTCCAGTTTCTTGAGTGTTGTATTTGGAACAAGGAAGCATCCGAAGCCGCAAGCTGAAAATAGAACGGAAATTAAATTATTTGATACAACGTCATGTTATATAATATGTAGAATTTATTATCATCTGTAAATTAAATTAATAATGTTTTTTTTGCACTTTCGAAAAATTATTATATTTAATAAAAAATGAAAATTAAATAAAATATATGATTCTAAACGCCATCTATATTTATTCCAATGAGATATTTAATTATCTTGCCTGGCTAATGTTCTTATAGTACCAAAATAGATTTCCAGATGGCGCTATTGTAAATATACTGAAAGCGGAGCGAAAATTTTATTTCGATTTATTAGTAGTTATAAGGTCGGAAATCACAATTTGGTAACATCAAATAATTTTATTTATTTATTTAACCCAGTTAAAAAAAGAGTAGGTTTTCAATTAAGATGTTTTTATTTTTTTTAGATATACCGCCATTCATGAAGCGATTTTAGAACTATTTTCTTATCTGAAAGGGTCTAGTTTCGAAATGATCTCAGAAAATTTATAGAAAAATCGGTTTAGAAGCTTGTTTCTATAATCAAAATAAGGGAAAAATGTATTGTCGCCAGTTCTTGCGACTTTTTGATTTTTGTATAAATAATCTTGTATTCAAGTATTACCTGCCAAGACAGCGGCGATAGTGATGAAAGGTGGTAGGCAGCCGTAGTTTACGAGTGCGGGAAAAATGACAGTTCCAGTAATGGTACCCAGCCTCCCGCTCATCAGGAATGTTGCCATAGCCATAACCCTGTAAAGGTAATTGCCTAACTATAATTCTGACAATAAAGCAATTATTTCTATTAAAAAAATACGCTGCCCTTATGATCAAATCAGATGCAAAAGAACTGTTCGTAGACAATACAAATATTTGCTCCGGGTGGCAATCGAACCCACGATCTGAGACATCGCATTCACTAGCTTCAAATCTGCTCTAACAAGATATTAATCGTCGATTGGTGACAAAAAGACGTGTTGGGCTGTCTCGAGGTACAATGCCGTTGGTTGAACGTGAAACGTCGTCCATCTTTTCATCAGGTAACATTCATATAAGCCGCGCGACTGAGTCGCCCAACCTTTGAAGGTCTTGACTTGAGTTCTTCAAGAAACTTTTTATATAAACCCAACCGATTCGAATATTATTTTATGTATGAAAATTTTATAGTGTCGCGATATCTTAATATGGCGTCGCTATATGACGTTCAATTTGACATATTTTTAATGTATGTTTCCACAATAAAGGAAAAACAGACAATAAATTCTATATTGAGATTTTTGGTAAAAGAATTTAGTATACTCGTAGAATTTCTTCCCAGGTGCGGGCTAACAGCTTATTGCTTATATAAGCCACTGGCTTTTCTATCTTTCCCTATCTTCTGACATTTATCATGGATGCTCCGGCCCCATTGGGGTTACGTTAGCGTCATATTATAAAGCCTTTCACGATAAATGGGATATCTAAGACTAAAAGAATTTTTCAATTCAGACCAAACTTCTCAGCTATATAAACTTAGCATAGATGTACCTCAGCGAAGTAGGGAACAAATCCACGTTGATACTAGCGAGTGACGCGGAGCAGAGAGCGGTGAAGGAGAGCGCGGTGGTGACGATGGCCACCACGGCCAGGGCGCTGGTGCCGAGGAACGGCATCAGTAGGATGAACACCGCGCTCACCACGCCGCAGAAGCCTGCCACCACTTTCTTACCGCATCTAAATGGTGTAAAAAGGAGAGAAGTTATGGTTTGAAACTTAGCATTAGAGAAGACTATCTTTAACTATAGTCGAACTTTGACTAAATTATAATGATGTAAACAGCAATTTGACTGCGCAGTTGCCAAACCCTTGGCTTCAGCATTATGGGTCGCGGGTTCGATGTCCACCCGGAACAATTATTTGTATGTATACAGATAATTGTTTCAGATCTAAGTGTTTGTGCATGTGGCATTTATGTGTGTGAATCACCCTGGCAATACAAATTATTAGTCATAGATTTTATAGTGAGGACAGCATTTAAAAAAAGTTTACATAACTAGATTAGAGAGTTCTATAACATATTTTTATTAAAAAAGGAAACTTTTAGACTGATTTATATAAAAATTTTATAAGGCCACTTCGAAAGCGTATCCATTCTCATAAAAAAAGATTTTTTAAAAACCGGTTTATATTTGGTGGAGAAATCGGGGCACATACATGAAAAAGATACATCCAGAGGAACACGATTTCCTCCCTTTATTTGAAGTCGGTTAAAAATTAAATCGAAGTCGAATGGGAAGGGTCGCATGATAACAGCATACAATACAACCTTTATAAAGTCTGCATAAAATAAAATATGCATGACTTTTGGTGTTGCCGGATGGCCTTGTATATCCTTTTCTTTTCCCATTCTTTTCGCTTCCAAATCCTCAATCTCGACCCCATACTGTCTAATAAACCGATTATATCCATGTTCCCAGGTTGACAACGCACTCGAGACGGCGACGGGATCGCTAACCATTAGGTGAACCGTCTGCTCATTTGCCTTCCTTTCCATATAAAAAAACAGCCATTTTTTAAGTGGGTGATACCGCGGGAACAGCTTGTACTTACTTATTGACTAAAGCGCCACCTATGCCATACGTCAGTATGGACCCAGCGCCGACCACAGCACTCTGGAGGTAAGTGAGCATGTCGGTTGCAATGGGGGTGCAGGGACCCTCTGCGATGACCTCCACTGGCGCAATGGCCGAGCACAGGGTGCCGTTGGCATCCGACCCTATCATGGCGGCTAATTGTGGGTACCAGAGCCGCAGAGTGTTCGACCTGGAAACACAAAGGTTAGTAACATGTGTGTAAAACTGGCCTTATTTTCTCATAGAGTAACCGTTTACAAAACATTGCGACTCAGCCTAGCGCGCTAAGAGATTTTGTTTCTTTAGTTCTGCTACAAGATAAAAGTTAAGGTTAAGAAATTGATTTGCTTGTGAGTGGCAAAATATACGGAAATACAGCGAAAACAGCTGTATCTTTTAATTGCGTTTATATACAAATTTGATATTTTAATATACTTTAAAGTGTTCTTTATCATTTGCAATACTGGAACTCTGATTTTATCGATTTGATATCTCCATATGTTCTTAAGCAAAGAAATTTTGACAAGCAGATTTTTTTATGGAAAGGAAGACAAACGAACAGACGGTTCACCTGATGGTAAGCGACCCGTCGTCCATAGACACACGCTAGATCCGGAGAGTCGCGAGTGCGTTGTCTACCTGGGAAATTGTATCGCATAGGTTTATTCGATAGGATGGAGTCGAATTAAGGATTTGGAGGGTAAAGAAATGGGAAAAGAAAAGAGTAGACATGGCCGTCCGGCATCCCCAAAATGTCATTCATACACAATTTTACGCCGAATTTGTAAAGGGCGGTGTTACTTCCCCGGGCGAGTACGGCCGTAAAAGTGCAACAAAATCTGTAAAAGTTTGTTATGTTCTATCACATCAAAAATAGACAGACGGATGTTGAAATGATCCTATAAGAATTCCTTTTCTACGTTCAAGTTACAGAACATGAAAATAGGTATTGGTGGAGTCAACTAACCCGAACATGCAGCCGATGTGTATGAAGCACATTAGGAGCAGCCAGGCCCCGTGGGGCGGCCTGAACAGCGGCGCCAGTTGGGCCCAGCCGCCTTTCAAGGCCTCCATCCCGCGGCCTTGCTGCTGAGACCGTTCTTCGACCAGCTTCGTGACCTAGGGATGATACACGCTGCACCTTATATCTAATATCAAAGCGTAAATCCCAATTTTCTAAATTCAAATTAAAAAAAACATTTATTCGGAAAGGCGCTTGCGCATTCTTATAAAACATCTAATTTTTATATAAAATAAATGTTCATGAGGAAGCTACTATGGTACAGATACTTCGAAAGACAGATACTGTTGTTGAGGCAGGCTAGAAACTCAGCAGCAACAGCTAAATTTCTAGGCCGCCTTTTTGAAATGTCTATCTATATTACATACATACATATCTTTAAGTTTTTAATAGAAGACGGGGATATTATTGATTTTAGGAAAATTACTGCAGTTAATAAAAGTCTACGACTCTACAGTTTCTAAACAAATGCTGTACCTATCAGCTAACTGGCAAGATATAACTGCCTTACACAGAAAACCAAAGTAAAATTACAAGCATTTTTATTACATATACTTGAAAGGCGCATGCGCATCGGCATCACGAAATATCAGGTGAACCAAGCTGCGTTAGATTATTTTTGCCTATAAAATAATTTTAAATAACGCCTTCTTACAAGTGCATATTCTTTTGTAAAAAACCATACCTCTAAAGGTTTGTAATCGAAAAATATTTCATTAAAAATCCAAAAGGAGCTCTTACGGGGTAATTTTCCTTCGGTTGTCTGGTGTTCATCCTGTATATTTTGCGGAACACCTCCAGGGCTTCGGCGTTGCGGCCCCTGGACATGAGGAACTTGGGGCTTTCTGGCAGACAGATGAAGCACAGCCCCGCGAGGAGGGGCACCAGCGCGGTGGCGAGCAGGAACAGGTTCCAGGAATGGATGACTGTTTGTAAGAGAAAATATATCTTTAGGAGAATTTATTAACTATATTCCACATACCAAGATATTATATTATATAATTGTTAATTGGTTTTTAGTTTTAGATAATTTTATTGAATATAAGCCGTTGTCAGCGGCTTTCAGTTTTAATTATTTTATACGTAACCCACTTCTTAACCTTTTTTTATAAACATAGCCAAATTCACTAATTACATCCTTTACTATGTGCCAGTCCTAGTGTCATCGAAATCGGCCCAGCAGTCGCGGAGATTGGCAGACGCAAATAGATAGACAAAAGTGTTTAAAATTAGTTTGTGGTAAAAATTATCATATTATATTCATGTACATTTCAAAAATCTTTTATATTGTCTTTACAAACAGACACTGAGTAGAGCATAACATATTTTCACAGCTTTTGCTGCCCTTCTATGGCTACACTCACCCGGGTAAGTACCACCGCCCTTTAAAGAGTCGGCATAAAATAAAGTATGTATGACTTTTAGGGATGCCGGACCGCCATGTCGACCCTTCTCTTTACCCACTACTTTTCACTCCAAACCCTTAATCCCGAAACATCCTTTCCAATAAACCTATTCTTTCCGATTTCCCAGGTTGACAATGCGCTCGTGACTCTCCGAATGTTGGATGGATAGTTTATTTTATAATTGCTTAATCTATATTATACCTTAAGCCTTCCTTACATTCATGTTCACCTCCAGGAGCCCCATTCCTTAAGAAAAACTCTGCCAATTGTCTGTCATGTCATCATTATCATGCGTCATAATCTTCTTGTTTCTTTGAATCCGCCTAAAAAGGATGAGTAATTAGCACAGACCTATTTTGTCGCTGAACAACTGGAACTCCCAGTCATTGGTGAGTATGGCCCAGGCGAGAAGTGGCAGCGTGGTGTTGGCGATGGTGTAGAAGAGGCTGGTGAGCAGGATGACCCTGGCGCGCAGTTCTGTGCGGTGCATTTCGGCCAAGTACGAGATTAGTACCGCGAAAGGACCGTTAAATCTATAAAGGAAGACATAGAAAATATACGTTAGATATTGAAAGTATTGTAATGTCACGTCCACTGCAGGTTTCAATGCTGAATTCGGTGAGATGTCGTAAAGTCACAATAAAAAAATTAAACCAAAAAGCGGTTGAGTACATTTTACATAGAGCTTTTGCAGCGTTTACGAGTCTGCTCGAAAAGGAGGTACAACTTTCCTAAAAACATAGTTAGTCCTTACCCGTCCAAAAGCTAAAAGTCCCTGAATATTGATTGAGCATTCTATCCAATATTCAAGTATGCCAACACCTACTATTCGAATGCTATTGCTGTCCATGGGTAAAGACTTTACTTAACATCAGATAAACCGTCGGCTTGGGTAGTCCATTTAAAGAAGAGAAATAAAAAATTAAGTATAAAGACTCACAGGAAACCACTGGCGAATCTCGTAATCAACAGCATGGTGAAGTTCTGACTCATTGACGCCGTAATTTCCAGGAGGCCGGAGCAAAAGAAGCCCCATGCGAGGATCTGCCGCCTTCCCAGGGTGTCAGAGAGAAAACCCCACACCATTGCGGATGAAATCATGCCTGTTAATTCAATGCTTTTATGGAGTAGGGGAGAAACAGGCTAGGAGCAGATGCTGGATGGTTGTCGCTGTCTGTAGAATCTACTATCACCGCCGCCTCCGTGGTAGTAGAATAAGTCGCTTCACAAATCAGAGGTCGTAGTATCGAATCCCGCGGAGGAATAATGACTTTGCATTGTTGTTTGTCGGTTGGATTAGGGCAATACAGTCTTTTTTTAAGGAAAGGAAGACAAACGAGCAGATGGTTTACATGATGGTAAGCGATCCCGTCGCCCATAGACACTCGCAAAATCCGGTGAGCCGCGAGTGCGTTGTCAACCTGGGGCTTTGGATAGAATAGGTTTTTTGGATAGGATGGTGTCGAGATTAAAGATTTTGAGGGGAAAGGAGAGGGAAAAGAAAAGTGTAGACATGGCCATCCGGAACCCCCAAAAGTAATGTATACCTACTTTATTTTTTGGCGACTTTAAGAAGGGCGGTGGTATTTCCCCGGGCGAGCGCGGCCGTATAAGTGCAGCAAAAGCTGTTAAAGATGTTATGCTCTACAACCTAGTCAGGCAGTCTGGTCACAAACTGAATATTTTTGACAGTCGTTAAAAGATATCAGTGTTTTCAAATATCTTGACAATCAAATCGTCCTTTTAAATTTTGTTATACTTTTTGTTTGTGGAAGTCAGATATCTGTCGCTTTTTGTAAAAAAAATTTCTATTCAGGTAATATTTGGTTGGATTAGAAACTGATCTCAATTAAGTTTTGAACTAGGCTAGTAAGAAGAAAAATAGAATAAAACGTCAGAGGAATTATTTTTAACAAAAAAAAATTAGCAAGTGAGCAGATTATCCTGCTGATCTTAAGTAATCATCTTCTGCGGACATCCACGTCATCCAAACAATTATATATATAAAAACAAAATATAAAATTTTTATTCAAAAAACGAACGAAGGAACCGATTTTTTTGAAAATTATAGTAGTTATAATATTTATTTATGAGACTATATATGAAGAATCATATAAAAAAGAATTTTTTAAATTGATTCATAAATGGCGGAGATACGCGCAAAAATATATAAAATCAAATTGGTTATTTTGATTTAAATGAAAAACTACTGAACTGATTCTCCTGAAAATTTTATGGGGTCATCCCGGAAGGATATTCTCTCTTTCCTTCTTATGAGATAAAAAAATAATTTTTAAAATCGGTTCATAAATGTCGGAGGCATACACGACCGATATATACGAAACGAACGATATAACGAAAATATATACTCGTAAAACATTCAAATTCAGAACGTTCTTCCTTTTTTGTAGTTAATTAAAAATACGTAGAGATGGTAATATGGCAACCTCATATGTCTTTATTTTTGACCGACCGAGAGATGTATATTAAAGATACAAAAGTTGGTTTTTAAAATTATGTAAAAATATTTTATTTTCATGCAACATACAACAAAAAAAAATCGACTTACTCCATCGTGTGGAGTATCGTTGGAAAGGGCTTTTAAAAGCAACAAAGTTGTCTTTAATACAATGTTAAAATTAAATGTCCCCCCCCCCCCTTAACTTTTAAATATTATATTTTGAAATATTATTACAATAATTCTAAAAAAATGTGCTATTACGTTTAAGTAAGTACTTTCAGCTCAAACTATACCGAACTCGGTATCATACATAGTTACATTTACATTTACAGTCACACATTACATTTTCACTTACAGTCGTCCTTACAATATGTATGGAGTCAACCGAAAAATGAAATTTGTCGGTATTTATTTTGTCAAGCGGTCGGATGGTGCACCGGATGGCTATGGAACTCTTTCATGTGCGTGCCCGATTCGCTCTTGGCCGGTTTTGGTATGTATGTTTGCTGATTTCTCCGTAAGTTGAGAACCAATTATCAAAATTCTTTTATTTGAAAGAATAGATACTCGTTACACGTTTGTTGCAATAGTTTCTTTTTTAAAACAAAATGGATTTTAAAAAATAAATGTGTTTCATGGCCGTTTGCTTCTAAGGCGTTTGGAGTCGTTTGTATAGAATGTGTATGGTATATTGGGATACTGCTAGTAATAAAAATATCAAGCATGTCCACTTACCATACTGAGCAAGTAAAAAGTTGTTGTTTTACAAGGAGTTGCGTCATAAGCGGAATGAACTTCCTTATCAGTATGTATTAGGATTTGCGGTCACTTCACGGGCTGTGTTCTTAACGAAACTAAATACTAGATAAAACGTGCAAATGTTCCTATGTCCGAATGTTTATATTTGTCTACTAGATATACGCACTAGCAGCTGGTTTTGTTAAATTGTCACACGTGACAAATACGACGTAGTTATTACAATGTTTTTTTATGATTTTTACGATGATATAAAATAAAATGTCATGTCGTCTATAATTTATGTGGATGCTATTTTATGTATTGCAAGAACATTTTTGTAGTATACGAAAATATATTTTAAAACGTTTTGACTGTATTCTCTTGTACAAGTACCGTTGACATCTGTAACCTTTTAATTTTAATTAACGTTCATTTTAACTGCTGCAGGCAAGATTCCGTGATGAATAGACTGTGTTAGAAAAGCAATTCATTAAAAATACTTATTCTTAGAAATATATATTAGTTACAGAGTAAAATTTAACATTACTCCTAGCTAGACATAACTTTGGCATAAAATTTCATACGAACATTTAGGAAAAACAAACAAGGTATTTTTACGCTATTTTACCCAATGTCTAAGAAAGCACTCCACTAACTTTGGTTATTTTTATGGTAATTAGTGTTAACTTTTGGCCTCGATAGACCACATAAATTAAGAAAATCTAAATCTAAGTTTACATGTCATTGGCTTCTCACGATAAGTATTTATACTAAATTCGGGTTGAGAACAAATTTATCGTCAGAGTATACACCAAGCAAATATCAACGCAAATTAGAGCGATTTGATTGATAGATGGCGCTAGCTGTATTTGCGCATTTATTGTGTTTATAAAAGTTGTTAAATTATTAATTTAAAATATTATTAACAGCATAATAACAATTTCTGACATATTATAAGGTATTATTTGATCTCATCCCCTTAGATCACTTTGGGGACATTAAGATTAGAAAGAACATGTTTAATATTTTAAGGTCTTAAGACTTAAGACCTTAAGATATTAAACATGTTCTTTTCAATAATAACATTAGTTTAGATCACTTATGACTCTTAAGTGATCCAAACTAGTGTTATTATTAATAAATAAATTATAAATTTACTCGAAATTATCCTAGCAAATTTATTTATAGATAAACACAGGCAAACAAGAATAAACAAAAACAGTTTATATATATTCTGTAAATATTTTGAGATATTTTTAATAAATACAGATTGCCTTGACGGTTTACTGTTAAATAAAACATATGCTAAAAGCGCCATCTAGGAGTGAGTAATATTTATTAACTTTACGTATTTCTAGATGGCGTTTATATAAGTATAATATTAAGACAGTCCATAAACACGCTATTGAAATTTTTAGCATTACCCGTATATATACAATCAACGACGCATGGTAGATGTACTTGCTTCGGCAGTACATATACTAAAATTGGAACGATACAGAGAAGATTAGCATGGCCC
>JAOCPS010555088.1:0-11278 GCA_025505425.1 Graphium colonna | reverse complement strand
TGAAACAGCTGCGAATTTACTAGAAAATATCTCTAATCGATAACAATTTCGTTAGACTGTAACTTGCAATAAATGATTGCAATGTACAGAAGCAAACTGAAAAGGTTATAATTCGTGTAACGTTTAGTTGGTACTTCAGACATACCTTTTTGGGTTCTCATATTGACGATTGATGGGATAAAAGGACCTAACTTCCTTTTAGTTTATTTATACCTATGTCTTTTTATGGTCCGCTTTGGGAGACTTTTAAAAGTGAACGAGCATTTTATTTGTCATGTTTAATGTCTTACAATACCAGTTAATTAACCAACTTTAGAGGAAAAGCAGGTCTGAAATCGCAAGGCGAAAATATCCTAAATCAATTCGGTAATTTAATTTAAGTATAGTTAATTAAAATAAAACATTCGCTATTCTGTTACTCTTATCGTAAATCCTTCATTGCGCTTTTTGTTTTTGGAAAAAGAAATCAGAGTCCCCCTTTCCCTTCTATTGGGGTTTGGTATTTGTTCAAAATCAATCCTAAAGTTAATAAAGGTAATAATAAGCCATTTGTTTATTAATTCTCATCCAAAACAATTCATCAATTTAAGCTTTATGAGGTAACGAATATCCAAACACAAGCCTTCACATTTATAATATAAGGCCTTTCTACATCTGTCAAATGATCTTAATTTACTTATGATTTTACTTTATCTATCAACCTATATAATGTTCCCTTGACCGAGTTTCGGCCATAGCGGTCAATATACTTCAGAGATCAACCAACTGCACAGGAGATATTATAGTGCACAAGATTACGCGCAGACACAAATGCACTCTCCGTTTCTTTATTCTTATAGCCTGATGGGACGGATACCCGGCACGACCGGAGAGGGATCAGGTGCTGGACCAACATTTAACATGGTCATACGCATGGATGATCCTAATTATCGTGCAAACGATTGATCAATCCACAATTTTCTAACCCAAATAAGAAACAACAACACTCAGTTGTGCATCCGCGGGATCCTAACCCACGATCTCCGGTTTGTAAAGCAAGGGCCCATACTTACTACGGGCTACGGTGGCGGTTTCAATAAAAAAAGGAAGGGACCCTTTATGATGAATGATAAGTGATAATTGAACAACATACCTGCAGTGACTCCGGCGGGTAGACGACGAGGTGGCGCAGCGTGAATCCGAAGCCGTGCCTGGCGTCGGGGCGCCGGATGACGATGGTGCGCGGCGCGGCGCAGAGCGGCGACGCGGGTGCCGGCGCTGAGGTCGGCGGCGGCAACGCCAGCGGCCCTTGGCTCACCGGTTGAGGCTGCAAGACATCACTTTTTTCAGGACTATGGGATTGACAAAACAATACAGCGGTCTTAACAAAATAAACAAATACTAATGGTCCCTAATCCGACCATTATAAAATAACCTTACTTAATGTCATACTATCAATGTAATATGTGTAACGACTTTCATGATTACCTAATGCGTACTTTTTTAAAATACTAGTTTTCTGCACTCCTCGTCTATATAAATTTTAACTGCCACAAATTTCTTCCTTACTTAATTTTTCATAAAAATACTTCGAAAGTTTTGCTTCACGTATTAACATTATGATGGTGATACAGTCAACGGAGGTGAAAAACATAAATAAACAGCCTGTATCACTTAAATATTTAGCAAGATTTCAATGACACTGAAAGTATTCTCTAAATGAAAAGCTGATAAAGTCGTAGGGAGTATGTACGTTGATTGATAAAATGTGGGTTAACACTTTTAAAAATACGGGCCCTTCGTTACACATGCGTGCAAAAGATTAAGGTAAACAGAACGTAAGTCTCCTCCAAAGATCACAACACGAACTCCTAACAACTATTCATTATTTTTATCATATTTGTATGCAAATCACACAAGTTTAAAATTAATATGACAACAAAAAGCTTACCTCCGCGACAAGGAAAGTATGCAATAATCACCGACGGGCCTCTAGATAATTGTGAATAATATAAACAAACCTTTATCGTTTCCGTTTCGAATAAAACAAAAAACCGATAAAACACGATACGAATAATTAATTTTCAACGGGCAAAACGTAACTCACGGTGCACCGATAAGATCGATGCTTAAATAAATAAAGAACAAATTGCCTCGCGAGTGGAATGGTGGAGGGGATCGGCTGAGAGCAAGAGACGTGTTACTCATGCCCGCGTACTTCGAGATGCGGATGGCGAGAGGGACATTCATAATAAATAATATAATCAATGTAAAAGTGAGTTTGCTTGTAAGATTGTAACGTTTTAATTCTTGAATGATCGCTACGAAATTTTGTGTATGCATTGTGAAGGGTTTTTAATAGGTTATATAGAGTTCTCGAGCGGTATACAAATCGCTTTAGGGTATTTCGAAATAATAACAAAGTCTACTGGCCAATTTGAACTGTCTCAAAGGATCCAAACCTAATACCGAGAATTCTCTTGCATCAAGATCAAAATTAGATAGTATTTATTTTCATAATTTTTTAAGACTTTTGGCTTTATAGATTTGATTTAAAGCGTGAAATTTAATTTAAAGTAAAAAAATATGAATTTTGCTTTACCTACATGACGTTCGCGCAATTTGTCATAGTGATGTATAATGCAATAGAAGCTATTTTATATGAATTAATTTTTCGAATTTATTAAATATCTCCGAGACCCGGTATTTTCATACTAAAAAAACTTCTGTAGTAGTTAATATAACAAGTCTAGTCTCCAAAAATACTTGTTTGAACTTGATACAACTTGGTATGGTTTTCCATATAAAAATGGACATTGTCCTTTGTGTATGCATTGTAAAAGGTTTTGTATAGGTTATATAGGGATTCTAGAGGAATATAAAAATCGCTTTTGAAGGGAATTTCGAAATAATAACTAAGTCTACCGGCTAATTTTAACTTTATTTTTCTGTACTAACATAATGATGAATGAACTGTATTAACATAATGATGGTGATAGCTATTTTATGAAAAACTTATGAAATGACGCGCGTGGAATACAGAAAAAGGAAAAGATGCGATAGAAATAAGACAACATGTGGTAGGTATCTCGAAAAAAATTATACGATACCCCGAAAAAAAATCTCGAGTCTCATGACTCGACTTAAAGTTATGACAATAACCAAACTTTATGTGAATTTATCCCATTCAGATAAATATACACTAACGCAAGCGAATTCAAGTGCAAAGCCTAGTCGATAATAAATTCAGTAGAGGCCCGGACTGACGCGGCGATCATCGATCCATTGCGCGTCCATAAGGCGGAAACATAAGTCCACCGAGATAATCTTCCGACTCGACACCCACGGAGGTAGACGCGATTCTCTACGACAAATCGGAAATTAACCACATTTCTCCATACACTTAAGGTAGCATTTTGTATAGCTTGCGCACAATTCCCGCCATTACGTCCATCTGGACGTCTCGTCGATAACCACCATTCAATAAGCGACCCGTCCGCACGTCCATGCGTGTGACCGTACGTCCGTACGTCACGACTATTCTTTGATAGACGCTCGTAAATTTGCCAAACGCGCCGTGTATGGAAAGCGAGGAAGGGTAATTGATTATAAGATGTACGATCGAATTCGTAGAGAAGACAATGACGAATGAAATTGCCAATAGCGTTAAAGTTGAGGATGTGCATATGTGAAAGGATGGAAATTATGAGGTTTAAACTTATTGATAACTATCTGCTAATCTGCTAACCATTACCATTGTAATTTTGTTTCTGCGACTTACGCGAATATTAAACATTTTTAAATTAAACAACCCTTTCGAACCCTTTACAGCGTTCATGGTCACGGGTGGGACAGAGGTGTTTGATGTCCCGCTGTCACTAGTCAATCCTGCATACCGTCAGCTTGAATATTCATTTTTAGTCCGATCGACGCAGTAACTACTTATTGTATCTTTAGATCTTGCAGTGTTGTACTTAAAGACTTAATAATTAAAGAATTTTATTCTAGCATTGTTTTTAAGACCACTGAAGAAAACCTTGTCTGATTATTCATTTCTATACCCGAATAAGCTTAAACCCTTGCCTTTAAACAGTTTTTAGCATTGACTAAGCGATTTTATAGTATCAATAACGTGCACATATTTTGCTCTGTCAACACTACCAATATCATATACACAATTAGTATATCATCTGCAGCTTTAATCGCTGCATCGCTAAAAATGTTGTTATTTTAGAATTTATCAGTGGAAATCGATAATCTATAAAGGAACACGAGTGAACATAAATGATTTTGTTTATGAGCTATTGGGAAACGATCCGGTTTAAATAGTCCATTAAGGCGAAAGGTGGAGCCCGGTCGCATTTATCGCTTTAAAATATCTCCGATGTATACGTCCGCTTCAATGATAGTGAAATTATTTCGTTGTCGGAAAAGGGTGGCGGTTTTTAATTTAGCACTAGTCGTTTCTCGACTGTTTTACGTTTGAATAATGACTTGTTTTTAAAATTGTTTTATATAATTAGTTAATATGCTTTCGACAAGTATTATTCCCTCCCACAAAATTGCTTAACCAACAGACTTCAAACACCTTAGAAGTGAACTTTCATAATCAATTTTTAACAGTTGTTTTGAGAGAAAACAAACAATTTAAAGACTATTTTTAAATTAAACAACTTTACGGATTTTATCGCGGTTTATTTTTAAATTCAGAAACAAAATTTAAAGACTAATTTTCATCAAAATGTTATGAGACTATCTCCAAAACATATTCTTTCGAACATAAAAGAATTAGGTCTAAATTGGCACATACATAAAATAATTACATACAATCGAACACTTAACTTCATTTCCCTGAAGTCAGTTAAAATACAATAGACGTCAAACTAAAAAGAATTTGGCAGAAGATTTATTTAGGTTTTTTTATTACAAAAAAATATCAATAAGTACCACCCTTCAAGTCGTACCGTTAAACCGCATGTACTGAGTTTTCCCGAAGAGGCGAACGCAAACCACAACCGGGCACCGAACACACAAGAGCTTTCGCTTACAAAAAGCGACACATGTCACACACGCACACACATAATATTGGATCCCAACATCGAGCATCGTGAAGCCCCACCTTTACAAAGTACACAAACGTATCGAGTGACAAGAAGCGTCCCCTAATCTTGCGTCAGGTGTGATTTAAGCTTGTCGTACGAGTTTCCCTTTCTTCCGTCTTTGTATGGCTACACTTATTGTAAGACGTATGTACAAAGTAAATTTTGAATATTTCGATATATTGTTATTTTTATTATAACAGGCCATTTGTGTATATAGAGGGGGCCGTGCCCACCTCAGGATTGTAAAGTGCTCACCCTAGGATGGTCTAGTGCCCACCCAAGGATAGTCTAGTGCCCACCCAAGTGTAGTCTAATACCCACCCTGGAAAATAACCCTAGATACGTCCATGTTAAAAAAAATCTAAAATTATTTAACCTATTGCTTAATGTATAGGGATTTCAGATGTTCTTCCTAACCCTTTGCAAATTTTGTAATCTTTTTCTCCAAATCAGGACCTTTTAGCTCAAAAGGTTGAAAACACATCCGAGTAGATGTTCTTGATTGACATTTGTTTGCTATAAAAGTCCTCGAAATACTAATTGGACAATATTATACACCAATAAAACACATCACATTAATTCATGAAATTAATTGTCAATACAAGTCAATTACTAAAAACTTGCTTGGCCATTAACATCTCAACATGCAATTGAAACCCAATACACTATAGACACTAAAGGAAACTTGCTAAAGAATATTAGATCAAGCACCAAAGCGAATGAAATAAGCCACATCTTATTAAAACCGTTGAAACGTCTCTTAAAGTTGCTTGTGAGACCAATCATGGTGTAAGCAAGATAGTAGGTGGCTCACGAGACGAGAGCCACGCGCACAGAGTTGAACATGCGAAGAGTGCTCTTTGTTGTAATTCTGCTCATTCATTGCTCGCATTTAAGAGTTTCCTTAAGGGAATTCTTTGAAACAATTATTTATGTATACCTTTACAGATACCTGGGTATATATCTACCTATTCGATCGAACTATAAATCAAAGAACAATGCCCAAAAGCGGCACCAAAAGGTCTTATGCATCGAGATCAAAGTTATTTATTAGTAATTATTTCCATACTTTTCACAACGTTACGTTTCATCATTCATAAATTTTAAAACCGGGAATTTAATTTAAAGTATAAAAGTATGATTTTTTCTTTACCTACATGACGTTTATACAATCTGTTACAGAGATGTAGAATGCAATAGAAACTGTTTTTGATGAATTGATTTTTGGTGTCGATCAAATATCTCCGAAACCTACGTTTTCTTTACGAAAAGAATGTCTGCTGGAGTTAATATAATAAGGTCTAGTCTCCAAAAAAATAGTTTGAACTCGACCCAACTTGATGCGGTATTCTATGTAGAAATGGGCATTGTCCTTTGCCAATTCACCTTATTATACTTTTAACCTTACCTAGTTTTTTGGTCAGTGTATTAACTTTTAATGTAAATACTAATACCGACATATCTATACTTAATTCTTTAATTATATCTTATCCGCAGGATTGACACTTAAAATTTTTAATGAAATATAGCAAATAATTATAGGAACAGAATATTGCTTCATTTATCTCAGTCTAATGGCATGGATGATTGACATTCGATCTAAGCCGATACTAACATTATGTCAGGGTGGGCTATTAAGCTCTTATGGGATTACTTTATGACATACTAATGTATTTACAACTACAAACAACGAGCCAACGTAAAATGAATTAAACATAGACAACATTAAGGTTTAAACTCCTGTTCAACGTAACCAACGACTTCTTGAACACATAATGGTAGCTTAATAGCGCGCTAACAGCTTTATTTCAGCGACTGATAATGTATTATTCTGTCTAATTAAATTAAGTTTACGACCAGGCGAGGACCTGTTCGACCTTCCACGGTTGTCGGTCGCGGGGCCGTGGGTCACCACGGGTCACCATAGGTCATCACAGGTTGCCAGCAGCCTGCTAAGGCACAAATGAAAGTAGATAGCGAAGATGCATTGTGCGAATCAAAACAACAACTGCTGCTTGTTAAATTATGTACTTTAGTAAATTTGATAAACCTATATAATTTTAACTATACCCAATAGACACCTTAAATATATTTCGTGATTAGTTGCTAGATCATTTGCTTTCGGCTCCTAACGGCTGTAGCGTGATGTTTGACAATCCAAACTATTTCTTGAGGAATTAGGCTATCATATTCAAAAAATTTTCCAATCTGATTAGTACTTTAATAGATTAGTGCATTTAAACAAAAAAAAAAACTCTTTTTTATGGAAAGGAGGAGAAACGAGCAGACAGTTCGCCTGATGGTAAGCGATCCCGTCACCCATAGACACACACAACATTCGGAGAGTTTTGAGTGCGTTGTCAACATAGGAAATTGGACAGAAGGAGTTTAATGGGTCAGGATTAGGGATTTAGAAGAAATAGGAGTTGCAAAATAAAAAGATAGGTATGGCCATCCGGCAACCCCAAAAGTCATGCAAACTTTATTTTATGCCGACTTTGGAAACGTACTCCCTGGGTGAGAGCGGCCATTTAAGTCCAGCAAAAGGTGTGAAAGGATGTTATGCTCTATCATTTCTTAAATTCTTAAATATTAGTATGATTGGATATAAATGCTAAATAATTATTATTCTTAAATGATATATTATGACTTGTACGTCCCTACTTCACTTGCTATTAGAGATTCAGATGTCATTATTGTGTAACCATAATCGAAATTTGAATTGCAGATCTCCGCAAATTAACTTCCCTCCTATAAGCTTAATGGATTTCCGCGACGTAATATCTGACTTTATAAAACATTGTGTAACTGATTTTCTCGTGAGTTTTATAGCTTTTTAATCTATAATTTCACTCAAAGGTTTTGTACGTTAAACATTCATAAAAGATACATAAAACCGATTTTAAATGTCCAACAATATATATTTAATGATTGCGCATGTTTTATTGTTATTTTCTGATTACCTATTTAAATCGACCCATAAACAAAATAAACCCAAACACACATACATAAAGCGTACAAAAGACAGAAACTTTTGCTTCTTTAGATTTGGTTTAATAAGATTTAATACAATGAAAAGTTGCAAAAGAGAAAACAGAAACCCTGAAGTTCACTAACAATCGCTCCAGTTGGGAAACTCCAAAGCATTGTTGCTAATTGATATTACGTTATTGAAAACAGCATTGAACCGATTTCAAAAAAGAAGGTTCTCAATTCGATTGTTTCTATTTATTTCACCGCCATTTATTAACCGATTTCAAAAATTCTGTTTCATCTGAAAGAGTATACTTCGAAAATGGTCACATAAAATTTAAGGAAAATTCGGTTCAGTATTTTCTTTTTTAAATCAAAATCACGGATAAACATGTTCTCGACAGTATACTATTAAGGCGTTTTAAGTCGGTTTTTGTAATTTTCTCTGAGAATAGTCTTGTCTTTCTTTCGGGGACATACTATAATCTAATGCAATTTCTGAGGAAGATGAGCCAATTTCTTTAATAAAATATCTAACCGAGCCCTGTAAACATTGGAATAGGAAACCGTTTATAGCGGGTTGTAAATATCAAATAAAACATACAACGGTCCACCATTAACTCGGCGGATTATCGAACGTGAAAGTCACATAGAAATAAACATAACTCCACTTTTACGACTCGATCGTTCCGAGGGGTCCCTTTCTACATGAATTTACAATAATTATGTAAAACACGAGCGAGATGCGAAACGGGGAGCGCCGGGGGCGGCCATTATAGTTCGACCGAAGCATTAATGCAAACAAGTACTAAGTACCAGTTAACTATTGCGTTTGAGAAACAACTGATAAGTGATATCTCAATAGCTGTACTCAAGCTACCGGCGGAACAAAATTGTACGTACTGTACTGCTGTACTGTACTCAACGCAGACTTCTATCAGACATTGCCATAAAACAATCATCAGGTAGGGATGTGCAAGAGCGCAATAAATCGACTGTCGATAGAATGCAATGAGCTTGACTAAAAATTTTAGATTGGTCATCATTTTAATTTTATTTGTTACATATTATAATAAATTTTATACCTTTCTGGTTTAAATTTTATTATTTATTTTACACTCGGAAAACAATTTAATTTCATTTGTGTAATTCTTCTATAAAATAGTAAGTATTTACGCAATAAACGTGACAAGTATATTTCAGACTAGTCTTTAGTTTAATTTTATTTTATATAACTGTTATGATTTTTACAATTTTCTGATGTATATTTGATTTTGCTGGGTCACCTCGAACGAATGAGCGAAGATCGCAGCGTGAAGGAAGCTTACTAAAGTCACCTAAATTCCTGTAGGCTAGTCGGTCGTCCGAGGTATCACTGGATCGACAGAGTGGAGAAAGATCTGTGTGAGTTGGGAGCTAACGATTGGCGTAAACGGGCGCTAAATAGATCGCGATAGAGGACTCTCTTTTCGGGGGCTAAGATCCATTTCCGGTCGCTGAGCCATAGGAGTAAGAGAAAGACTGAGTGAGTATATTTGATTAAGCTATGTTACATGATTTACATAAATGAAAATGTTAATTTTACACATGTAATTTTTTGATTACTGTTAAAATTGTTCACGTAATTTTTTTATTGGTAAATTAAATCGAACCGCCATTTTTATTTATTCGCTTAAGATGTATCGATATGAATAACGAGAAGAAACTCAACACTAAATTATGTAAGGGCTTTAAATGACATGATATAATCATTTTTTGCTACAGAAAACATCGAAAACAACTTCAAACGTGTAAGAAGAGAACGTTCGTGAAACAAATTTTCAGTTATTTTAATTTAATAAAATATAGTTTAAAAAAGCTAAAAAAACACGCTTTCATGAGAAATCGACCTAAAAAGTAAAAAATTATAAGTCCTGGCGATCCTAGTCAGGATAATGGGATATGCTTATCAAATTATTGTAATGTCATCAGCCCCTGGAGATTCTGCAAAGTTTGAATAAAATCTGTCCGCGGAAAGTGGGTCAAAATAGTGTTCAAAGGAGTCAGTTACATACAAGCAAACATACAAGCGAAGCTAATAGAAGCGTGTTAAAAATTTATGAAACAACCTTGTATCTATATCGTTTTAAATAAAAAACAATAAAATCGGTTCATAACTGGCGGGGAAATCTTCTCATACACATACAAAAAGACTCAGTCGAGTTGAAAATCCTCTTTTCCTCTCCTCCTTTTTTGAAGTCGGTTGAAAAGAAGATGTCTTACTTTTTTATTTAAACGTATGTATGCTACAACCCTTTCCATTGCGGTTATCAAAGGCGCATGTATTTGTATACATGTTCGCTTGTCTAACGCTTTAGGGGTTATCGATAATGCAAATCCATGTATCGATGTTGCATACAAACGGTCTCTTAATGTCGATACATCGTTTTAATCTCGTAAATTGGCTGATTCAAAATGGACTTTTAGGTTAAAATTTGCAACGCCGACATTTTTATGACATGCGTTTATTTCTTAACTATTTGCGTGTTTCAAGTCAATGCTTCTATTTTAATGATAACACAGTTCTTCATTTTATTATATTGGACTCCATCGTTAATATCGATAGTTTTCCAACGGTACGGTTGAAGACATATAATAAAGCTAAATGAAGGAAAAATAAATAAATGTCAATTAGTGAGACTGTTGTAGCTAATGATTTCAGTCGACACCACTGTAAAATTGCAAGTGTATTCCACAAAGATTAGAATAAAATACTTGGGGAGTTTTAAATTAATGTAATAAGTAGTTTAAAAAATGTATAAAACCTTAACAAACGGTGTATGAGCCAAATAGTAAGAATGGAATATTGATGGGTCTGGAAATAGAGACAGGAAGTAAGTCAATTTTTTTTACTGGAGATAACACAGCTGATTATATAGATTACATTACGCTAACAATTGTGTTCTTTTCAATAGGCAATGAAGTACTGGTACTTTTTGCAATATTGTTATGATGTGCATATATATTTATATATTGCTATATAAGTTCATTTATTTTTTGCTCTCCATGTTTCATAAGCGAGTACATTTGTTTTGTTATGGAAAGGAAGACAAAAGTAGTTCACCTGATGGTAAGTGTTCATAACATTCGGAGAGTTGGGAGTGCATTGTAAACCTGGGAAATTTGATAGGATAGGTTGGTGTCGGAATTAAGGATTTGGCCTCCAAATCCTTAATTCCGATAGG
>JAOCPS010554978.1:0-11279 GCA_025505425.1 Graphium colonna | reverse complement strand
GGGTTCGAAACGTCGGGTGATAAAATTTAAAAATAAACCGCGATAAAATCCGTAAAGTTGTATTATTTAAAAATGTCGAATATTCGCGTAAGTCTCAAAAACAAAATTTCAAGGTCTTTTTACGAAAGTAAAGCTGACAGAGGAGTATAGTTCAAGTTAATTTATAATGTGAGTGCAGAAATCAAATATTTTATATAGATATACATAAAAAGTACATTAAATTATTAAAAAAAGTTATAACACACACACACATGCCGTTTTTACACATCGCATTGACATGAGACAAACATCCAATATGCCGAGAGATTTTTTCTAAAAAAATATTCCGCAAATTGTCAAGTGTGGCATTCAGGATTCTATAAAGTTTACACGGAGGAGTTTACTAAAAAGACAATACCCATTTTTATATGGCAAACCGTACCAAGTTGTATCGAGATCAAACATATTTTTTGGATACTAGACTTGTTATATTAATTATTAAAGAAGTTATTTTCGTTAAAAGAAATCCCGGGTTTCGGAGATAGTTGACAAATTCGAAAAATTTATTCATAGAAAACAGCTTCTATTGCATTTTACATCACTATGACAGATTGCGAAAACGTCACGTGGGTAAAGCAAAATTCATACTTTTATACTTTAAATTAAGTTCCACGCTTAAAATCAAATTCATAAAGCCAAAAAAATTATAAAAACAATTACTATATAATTTTGATCTTGATGCAAGAGAGTTCTTGGTACTAGATTGGGCATTATCCTTTAAGTCCAAGTTCGACCATGGCGAGATCTTTAGTCACAACAAATAGCTTTAACTCACCAATAAAGTAGGCGTGACGAAAGTGAGGCAGGGGTTCTCCATTCCTCCGTAGGGGAAGGAGGGCGGCAGTACCAGGAGGTCGTACTGGCCCCACTGGTACGGCCCGCACAGGTTCTCGGCGGCTTCGAGGTACTTCTCCGTGTCGGCGAACTCCCACGCGCTGCGCTCGATCTCCTCGTGCTCCGACCAGACCAATGATCTATATGAGAAATTATACCCTGTATACGTCGTAATCGCCTCCGTAGCCTAGTGGTATAGGCGCTTGCTTTACAAACCGGAGGTCGTGGATTCGAACCCCGCGGGAGAACAACGACTTTGTGTTGTTGTTTCTTGGTTGGGTTAGGGCATTGCGGGCCGATCACCCGGTTGCCTGAAAAGAAAGATGATCCATGCGTCGGATGGGCATGTGCATTGACAGTCGTTATAGGATGTCAGTGCCTTCAAATATCCTGACAACTAATCCATGCTGTGAATTCAGTATTTCCCTTTGGGTTGCGGAAGTAGGATGCCAGTCGCTCTGCGTAAAAACTGAAATTCAGGTAATAGTTGGATGGATTAAAAGCAGACCCCAAAGTAAATTGGGGAAAAAAAACGTACGATATTAAACAACATTCAGACATCTTTTGACATCATAATTATGTAATAAAATTAGGGGCATAGTTTTTGAACAAATTTTATAATAAATAAATGAAGCGTGGCGGCAACGAACATATGGCTAGTTGGCGTAGTTCATCAATCCGAAAATGCGGGTGCCCGCGCCGTGTCCGCTGGGATGCCTACGTTTCGTAATTCATTTTTCAATAAGTTTACACAGTGGTCAATTAATTATTTATTTCTAAGATTACTTTTGTTCTTCATATATGATCCCAACATTTAATGCCCCCGAATATTAAAAGTCAGCCTGTATAATTTTTTGTAGAGAAATTTTAAATCAAACTCGGCGAAGATGTTTAAGGGTATTTAAATGAAATAAACTTAACCGCGGTTTTTGTTAATATTTACTAGTAAGAACAACAAGTGACTAATGCTGGAAAGCATTCGAACGTAGGGTTTAAATATCAATAAATAATCAAGATGTATGTATATTTAATATTAGCGTCCATCAGTACACGAAAACCTACAGGTTAGTAATTAATTTAGACTCATTTTAGCAATAAATAATGTCAATTTAGATTCAGTATGTACCTTAACCTCTCTATTTACGGATTAGTCTGTACATATAGAGTGCTGACCGTAACACATACATGGGCTAAGATGATGCCTTGCCTCAATACATTTTTAAATATTTCGAAAGAAAAGAGTAAATTTTCAGATAAAGTGAAGTTACGTCAATATAGCTAGTATTATAAACATTTTTGTATTGAATATATGCCAAAAAACCGTTGCGTATAATGAGAGGAATTTCAAATTCAAAGTATCTTTTCTTTTCCCACTCCTATCCTCTCCAAATCCTTAATCCCGACCCATCCTATCCAATAAACCAATTATATCCGATTTTCCAGGTTGACAACGCACTCGCAACTCTCTGGATGTTGCGTGTGTCCATGGACGACGGGATCACTTACCATCAGGTGAGCCTTTCCATAAAAAAAAACCCCGTGTTTCAGAGTTATTTGATAAATTCGAAAATTTTATTCATAGAAAATAGCTTCTACTGCATTCTACATCATTATGACAGATCGCGCAAACGTCATATAGGTAAAGCAAAATTCATATTTTTATACTTTATATTAAATTCCATGCTTTAAATCAAATCCATAAAGCCAAAATTCTTAAAAAAAATATGAAAATAATTACTATATATTTTTTATCTTAATGCAGGAGAATTCTTGGTTCTAGGTTTGGGCATTATCCTTTTTGGCACCAATTTTAGGCATTGTCCTTTACAATAGGCAATTCCAATATGTCAATTGGTCAATGTAGCAACCGTGAGAAGAGTTAATTCTTTCTTAGACGTCTGTACTAGGTTCTGTGCATCTCCTAATTACATGTAGCTTGACTAGTTAGCGGAGGAAGTCGCAAATTGACATTGTTAACACGCATGAACGCAATTGAAGAATTGGGAGCGATTACGCAAATGACCTTAGACGTACTTCGTCTAATTCTTTATTTTATAAAAAGACTACTCGTCTTTTCGTGACTAGACAGTCATCGGAAAAAGAGTTTATCAGAAATCATAATAATCATTAAATCCAATTAATTTAAGTTGTCAACCGACTTCAAAAAAGAAGGAGGGCCTCAATCCGACCGCATGTTTTTTGTATGTATGTTTTCTGATTTCCCCGCAAGTTGTGAACCGATTTTCAAAATTATTTTCTTATTTCAACAATTTTTTTTTAAAATCTGAAACTGAAAGTTATGAACGTTCGGTTTCGCTGTTTTATTTGAAAATAATTATATTTAAAATGATCATGTTCTGACAACTTCATTTTATCACATAGAAATTGTAACTTTTATTCTCATTTCATCAACGATTCAAAAGCGAGTATTCAGTTCCAATATTTGTATTAAGGTACTGCTATTCTATTTACTAAGTGTAATGACGTACATTGAGGATAAATATTTTTGGTTTATTTTCATAACATATATAAATTACGGCTTTAATATAAATATTTGAATAAGCATCCCAAGTTCCCATTCCATACGGCGTTCGCGGGACGAAATAATAAAACGTCCTTTCAGATGCCGAGATGAAACACATTTGAGTGAACAAAAGGGTTATATTTCAACGGTTTTTTTCATTAGTTCGCGCTTGCAGAGGATTATGCGCGTACAAAAAACTTATGTCTCATGTATAGAATAGTACTCTAATAATTTTGTAATTTTTTTTATTGGAAGGAAGACAAACCAGCAGAGGGTTCACCAGATAGTAAGCGATCTTGTCGCTCATAGACACACGCAACATCCGGAGAGTCATCACGAGTGCGTTGTCAACCTGGGTAATTGGATAGGATGCGGTCGGGATTGAGGATTTGGAGGGGAAAGCAGCGGAAAAAGAAAATGGTGGACATGGCCATCCAACATCTCCAAAAGTCATGCATACTTTATTTTATGCTGACTTTATAAAGGGCGGCGGTACTGCCCCGGGCGAACGCGGCCGTAGAAAAGCAGTAAAAGCTGTGGTAAGATGTTATGCTCTACCACCTTTAAAACTTGTGAATTTAATAGTCTAATCATATAATTCATGAATGTAACTTTCTCAATGAAGCGACTGCTGTCTGACCTCTGCAACCCTGACCCTATGGTCGCACTGGCGCTACGTTGGCATAACAACACGGATATATTTTCAAGTTTATGAAGTATTTTCTGAAATAATAGTTGATATATTGCAATTAAATGAAATATACAAAAAATATGGTGCAATACAAAGTGAAGTTAGTTTAATTTATTGATAATTATCTTTATAAAAAAATGTGAAATCGACTTCACACGCCTTAGAATTTCTTTCAGTTATTTCGTTCAAAATTACTCGTATAAGTATAACATCTCGTAACCATAGCTTTTCAAATAAAAAATAATATCGAAAATCGGTTTATAACTTGCAAAAACAGCCGAATTGAAAACTTCCTCCTTTTGTGAAGTCGGTTGTAAAATAGGAAAAGTTAACGTGTATGTTTAAATGTTTCGTAAGTGAAAACGTCAGATGAGAATAAATTGTATCGAAAAGTCGAACTAATTTTTATTCTCTTGCTATAATTTATCAGCGTTTTTGACTGCATTGATGTAGATTTTATAAATTAATTTTCATCATGTAGTATAATATTTATGACTTCCAAGTGGTAGATCATAACATCTTTTTACAGCTTTTGCTGCTTCTACAGCCTCTCTCGCCCGGGGACGTACCAACATCCCTTATAAAGTCGGCATAAAATAAAGTATGCATGACTTTTGGGGATTGAGCCAGATAATTACCATGTCTACCCTTTTCTTTTACCACTCCTGTCCCATCCAAATCCTTAAACCCGACCTCATCCCACCAATTAACCTTTTCTATTGAATGGGATCGCTTACCATCAGGTGTTACCATCGTTTGTCTTCCTTTTCATAAAAAAAACTATAGCTCAAGTTTTTATAGTGAATGACCGTTTAAAAAATTGTTTTCTATGTCTTAGGAACTATATTTATTTGCTCGCCTTAAGGGTACCTACGTTACTTGTATATCTATATCCTTAACAACATATGTGAAAAACTATGATGACCAGCTTAAATCTTAAGGCGGGGTTCCCCTAGAAATGTGATTTTGTAAACGGTTTTATTTTGTAATACTATATTATAAAAATGTAAAAAAAAATAACCACATATTTTAGATTTTTCTTTACCTCCGTCCGGAGTCCGTTACATAATTAGATAAACTTTATCCGATAGAAAAAAATGCCAAACATACCTGTATTCGGCATCTTAAGATCAATATTATTAAAATTGTACGAGATTTAACGAATAGAAAATCAAACTAAAATAAGCGTCTGTGATGGTTTGAGCCATGTCGGTCATAAAATTGTCAATATTATACAACACGATTGTTTTTTTCTCAAAATCAACGAGTTTACGGCACCGTACGCTCCCGCTCCGGTCCGACCGCACCGCGGTATCGTCATCGCTGTCCTTGTCATTCCGGTGCGTTCGAGAACGGTTCTTTCTTTCGCACACGGATTGGCAACATTAGCATTGTGCGCTTGAGAACCTCGCCTTAAGAGGGGAAACGTTATAAATAAACAAAACAAGCAAACAAATTCACTTTAGTTATTATGAAATTAATAAGGATTTTACCTTTCTTAGAAAAACGAAATGGGGCGTTAATACACTAAACGAAGAAAACACGTCGTAAAGTTTCTATGGATGTTACAATCTAATTACAATAGCATAAGACGGTTAACAGCGGCCTATATAGTTGCGATGCATTATTGAATTGCGACTGTTTCTAATGCAACTACACTAATAAGATGAAGTGTTTGTTTGTTTGGTTTGCGCTAGACTCTAGAACTATTGGTCCGAATTGAAAAATTCGTGTAGTTTTAGGTAGCCCATTTATCGAGGTAGGCTTTAAGGCTATATAACATCACGCTATGAATAATAGGAGCAGATCATCTGTAAAAAATGTTGAATAAACGGGTAATATTTACGTGATAGGAAGCGCAGAGAACTGCTAGTTAGCCAATATTCAACTATGTTTAGATTATCATTGTCTATATTATCGATAAATCAAATTTCTCTCATAGTGCGTACTTCAGATTGTGAAATCTATGCTTGTACTCCAATTATGAGGTACTGGACAAAGTTGCATATTGTCACAACCTTGCTTCCAATTTTAAAATCCTAGCCTTAGTTTCAATGTTTGTATGTTTCTTTTCTTTGTTCTATTTCGTTTTACGTTTTAGAATTTTAAATTTAAAGTTGTATGAATTGTCATGTATTTAACAATTGTGTATGGGCTATAAGGCCTGAAATAAATGAATTTTATTATTATGTGGTAGATTTAATTTATTTTCTCGTATTGCTGGGATGTCAATACAAAAAAAATAATCAATCTTTTACGAGAATAGCACTTATGAATATCTTTGATATATTTTAGCAGAGTTTTTCTTTGTATTGACCTCCAAAACTCTTGACAGCAAAGAGGTGCAACCCCTCTTCGTGTATAGAATTAAAGATTTAAGCCTTCTGCTTACTTTATATCGATCACCTTGAATAGTTAACTAGGATTAAATATCATGCCAGCCAGCAATTGGATCAATTTATATTCTACATTATTTATACGTCTTTCTAGACGACTACATTATTTATACGTCTAGAAGTTGATAAAACAGAAGAGTTTATAGTTTTTTTTGTTTAAACGCACTAATCTCTGAAAGTATCTGGCCAAAATCCAAAGTTCTTTTTGTATATGACAGTCAGATTCACGAGTATATACGTGGTGAGTCACCAATGATTGAATATGTAAATTGAAATGATTGTATGAACGAAACTCGATTGTTATCATATTTCTGTAATAAAATTGGGGGCAGAGTTTTCGACCAAATTTTCAAATAAATAGATCAACCGGCTGCGACAAATGGCCAGCTGGCGCAGTCCATTGACCCGAACATGCGGCCGCTCGCGCCGTGTATTTTGATTAAGTTTACTCAGTGGTCAATTAATATTTGCTTTTAATATTACATTTATTCTTTATATATGATCCCCACTAATAACATCTTCGAATATTGAAGGTGATTGGTGATGATGACCAGTCACCCTGCATAATAGCCTGGGGTAACCAATATCAATATTTAAATCTTAGAAACTGAGCAGATAAGGTGCGTGATGTCGATGTGATTAGATTGCTAGTATACATATGGACTGAAAAGATACGGTAATGCTATGATATTACTATCTAATTCCGTACAAGAAAAAACTAAATAAAAGACAAGAAATTAGACTGCAATAAAACTAAACAAGCTAAGGTCGGATCTCTTAAAAGAATCTCAGTGCTCTGCGGAGGATCTTCTCTTCTTTTTCCATCTAATTTTAAGTTCAGAAGAGAAAATTTATCATACACTCATTGAACTTAAGATTTGAATACAATAAAAATATCCCTTAAATAGTATTTTTTAAGGTTACACCTGTTGATTTTGTTACATTGTTATTATTTTTAAGCCGACTTAATCTTAAGATGTATGTCTTGTAAAATAAATGAGAATAAAAATAAAAAGGCACGCTTTAGAAATAAATCTAACTAAATAATTGTATAGTTCGATTTATTTCAAATCAATTAGACGTCTAGAAGTTGGTGAAAGTTGCATTGAAAGATTCCGTTAGATACAAACATACAGTTCAAGTTTTTTTTTAATATAATTTCAACAAAAACATTTACAAAGCGTGATAAGCGTGTTATAATGTTAAATGCAATCCCTGAATAAATATTGCTATATAATAGACAATTTTTATCTATTTTCTGAATAAGTTAGTCAAAGATATTTCGTCAAATGTGCAACAGATATCCATAAGGTATCGATGCACTATACCTTTCGGTTTCAAATACGCATTCTCGACTTACTGACACTCGATTGACAAATTGCACAATAACATGATTATCTTGTATGTCTGTACGTATACAGTCTTTTGTGTGGCAACGACATGCGAGCCGTCTGGAACCGATCGGATCAGTAATCTGCGGCCTGCTAAGGGATTACGAGTAATCAGTTACGTCGATACGAATTCAATCGTTGGTTGGTTGGTCTTGTAAAGCTTCAGGATCAGAGATATTTGGTTAAATTGCAATTGCGGCGAAAATATAGGATTACATTGAGGGTCAACGTCGATCGGATTAGTGTTATCTATTGTAAACACTACTGGACAGGATTTGATGAAAGGACAATGCCCATTTTTATACGGCATACCGTACCAAGTTCCATCAAGTTTTTGGTGACTAGATTTATTATATTAACTACTACAGATATTCTTTTCGTAAAGAAATGATATTTGATAAAATGGGACGATAAACTCATCAAAATAGTTTCTATTACATAATCTGCCATGTAGATGTAGAATGCTATATTTGCAGATTATGTAAACGTCATGTAGGTAAAGCTAATTCATACTTTTATACTTTAAATTAAATTCTCTGTCCAATAATAATCTCCATGAAGCGTATAGTCGTAAAAAATATAGAAATAATTACTATATAATTTTGATCTTGATACAAGAGAATTCTTGGTACTACTTTTGGGCATTGTCCTTTGGTATGGTCATAGTTAGAATCTTGGAGTAACATAGGTTCTACTTTTTTTTAATCTATAAAACACAAAGCACTTTCGACAGTTGCTGCATTTCTTTTAAAGAGTCTTAAAACTCATCGGGTAGCGAAACAAGTAGGAATTATGAAAATGTAGAGACAATGACAAACTGGTAAGCCGTTATAAAAAAGAAAATTTTAATTTTTTCAGACTTTTTAATCGACTTCAAAATAGGAGAACGTTCTCAGTTCAACTGTATGTTTTTTCGTATGTATGTGACTCTTCTCCGCAAGTTATGAACCGATTTTCAGTTCCATATGATTTTCATGAAAATCGGTTAAATTATTTATTTTTAATATCAAAATAACTAAAAAAATGACTAATGAAAACGGGCAGACGGTTCATCTGATGGTAAGCTATCCCGTCGCCCATAGACACACGCAACATCCGGAGAGTCACGAGTGCGTAGCCAACCTAGGAAATTGGGTAGAATAGATTTACTGCAAAGGATGGGATTAAAGATTTGAAGGGAAAAGAGAAGGTTAGACATGGCCATCCGGCATACCAATAGTCATGCATACTTTATTTTATACAGACTTTATAAAGAGTTTATCGCTTTTTGTGACATTAATTATTGTTTTAACATTTTATGTCGGGAAAATACAAGGGCAGAACCAATAAACTCAACCTCGAACATTCGTATTAACTAAAGCATAAATTCTAAACATCGGGAATTGCAACGTTACGACTATAACAAATTGAATGGTTTGACTGCTGAAATTTATGTTCCGTATGAATCTTGCATGCAACTAAAGACCAACTTATGACTTTAAACACCGTGATGACGCACGAGCGATCTCATCTAACAGGAGGTCAATCTATAATATTATAAGGCTTAAGAGTGTGTTTGTTAAAAACCGCTAATCAAGAACTACTGGTCTAAATTAAAACAAAAATTGAACTGTCACTTCATGACGGCTGGAAGTCACATCTTCCACAACATTATTTTGTGCAAATATAAAAGACAATTATTACTATAATTAATTATTTAATAAATAATAAATATAATAGCGTCGCCACGTCTCACACACTACCACATATAGACTAGGTATAGGATGCGTCGCCACGGCCAATGTCGCTACGCCAACAATCAGTGTTACCCTACCCTACAGATGTTTCACACCAAAATTTCTTTTTTTGATGTGAAACATCAAATTTTCTTCTTTAGTGTTCGATAGTCCACTTATCGAGCAAGGTTTTAGGCTATATATTATCACGCTTTGAATAAAAAGAGTATTAACGAAAGGAAAATTCCCATTCCTAACACGCTTTTATTAGCTTCGCCTGTATGTTTGTTTGTAACCGACTCCTTTGAACACTATTTTGACCCACTTTCCCCGGACAGATTTTATTCAAACTTTGCAGACTTTTCAGGGGCCGACGACATTACAATAATTTGATAAGCATATCCCATTATCCTGACTAGGATCGCCAAGACATATCATTTTTTTACTTTTTAGTCCGATTTCTCATTAAAGCATGTCTGTTTGGTTTTTTTAAACTATATTTTATTTTAAACTATAGTTTTTTTGGAGACAAGACTTGTCGTATTAACTACTACAGAAGTTATTTTCGTAAAAAACCTCGGAGATATTTGATAAATTCGTAAAAATTGGTTCATAGAAAATAGCTTCTATTGCATTCTGCATCACTATGACAGATTGCGCAAACCTAATGTAGGTAATGCAAAATTCATAGTTTAATACTTTAAATTAAATTCCACGCTTAAAATCAAAACCGTTAAGCCAAAAGTCTTAAATAATTATGAAAATAATTACTATATAATTTTGATCTTGATGCAAGAGAATTCTCGGTACCAGGTTTGGGCATTATCCTTTACGTAAAGACGCTGGGAGCAGTTAGTGAACGTTCTAAACAGTCTATTTCCAGAAATGCGGCTTTACGCCTCGGCCGGCTTCCAATTCTCCAAGATGCACTTCGACTCGTTTACGCAACGCAAGTCTGTTTGTGGTTTTAGTGGCTGGATGTGGATCGCGGCCAAATAATAATAAAGACGGTGATTTACTCGAGTTTGTCGAGGGTTGCCGATTTAAGAGCGCGTAAATTGAAGCGTGTGGTTTTGTTTTGTTTTTAATTAGGTGTTGAGAGGTGAACATAAGCTTTTTGCTTATTAACCGACTTCACATAAGGAGGAAGGTTCGCAATTCGAATGTTTATATTTTGGCACATTTAACCAACGTCATCTATTGTCAAGTAGCGGTAAAAATTTCTTGCGATAACAGCAATTTTACTGAAACAAGAAATAGATAAAATCAGTCAATTTTGAGTCTTTGAGGCTGACACAAACCAACACAAATTATTATAATAATTATAAAATAAATAATTTTAAACGTATGGAGATGCACAGTATATGATGCGTGTTGTCATATTAATATTTTTTGCTATGAAACAAAAGCAAAAATATAGGAGGTGGTAGAGCATAATAATTTTCACAGTTTTTGCTGCACTTCTACGGGTGTGCTCGCACCGCCCTTTATAAAGTCGGTATACAATAAAGTATGCATGACTTTTGGGGATGCCGGATAGCCATCTCTACCTTTTTCTTTTCTTATTCTTATCCTCTCCAAATCCTTAATCCCGACCCCATCCTATCCAATGAACCTATTATATCTGATCTCCCAGGTTGACAACGCACTCGCAACTCTCCGGATGTTACGTTTGTCTATGGGCGACGG
>JAOCPS010554867.1:0-10068 GCA_025505425.1 Graphium colonna | reverse complement strand
AGAGTCTAGTCACTAATTAAAGAAAAAACTCCGTAAGTAAATACGTCACAAAAAGAAATAGTGAAAGACGGGAAACACCCCTAAGGTGCCAGCAGAATACCAGCGTTGGCCAATTAGTTAATACTAGAGTCTAGTCACTAATTAAAGAAAAAACTCCGTAAGTAAATACGTCACAAAAAGAAATAGTGAAAGACGGGAAACAGCACTAAGGTGCCAGCAGAATACCAGCGTTGGCCAAGGTCAACATATTGCTGAGCTGGGGCCTTATTAATCCAGCATTGTTTGTATATTTTGGTGGCAGCGTGTTTTAAGAGTGATGGCGACAAATATGTTTTTTCCCTTATTATTCGATTTTTGTTTGCTTTGTGTATTTTTTTATCTTTGCTTAATTTTTCGCATTTTTTTTCTTACTACTTTCATACTTTTTTTGTCTATTATGTTTTTGATCGTTCTTTTATTATATTAGTATGTTATGTTATATTACATTATATTAATATTTATACTATTTCAAAACCATTAAAATTTTAATAAAAGTCCAATTGTTAATAGAGACAGTGTTTTTGAAGGCTACTAACATTACTGAATAGTGAGTAGTAATTTTTATAGATCCATCGTATCTATACATATGTATTCCACGTTTGTATGCCCTGTTCTTAAAATGAGTTTTAGTGACGTCAAATTGGAAACAAGTGGAACAATTTGCAAACAATAAGCGAGAATTATAAACTTGTTAATATTTATAATCACAAGAACGTCTAAAAATATATCGCTGACGTAGGTTATGACGTGCGAGGTTTGTCAGGTGTGTAAATAGGTCATTCTTATGCTGATCCATATAAAAGGGTATCTTTAAAATATTTATTACGTTTCTATGTAATATGTAATGTGTGACTACAATGGAAGTCATGCTTAAGGTGAGTGGTTCTTCTTCTGTAAGTGTTAGGCATAACATCTTTTCACAGATTTTGCTGCACTTTTACGGCAATGCTGGCTCGCAGTACTACCGCTCTTTATAAAGTCGGCATAAAATAAAGTATGCATGACTTTTAATGATTGCCGGATGGCCATGTCTACCCTTCTTTTCCCACTCTTTTTCCTTCCAATTCCTTAATCCCGACCCATCCTTTCCAATAAACCTCTCACTCGTGACTCTTCGGATGTTGCGTGTGTCTATGGGCGACGGGATCGCTTACCATCAGGTGAACCGTCGGCTCGTTTGTCATCCTTTTTATAAAAAAAAGTAATAATACCTCAATTAGATTTTCCAAGGTTCAAAGTAAAAAAGTAAATGGTGAATAGTGCTTCCAAGCGACTTATTTGCAGAGAAGTAATTAGTTGATCACCAGACAAAATGCGAGGTTTCGTTATTATCGAGGATAAGTAATCCAGCTAAAATTTAGATAGAAGTTGCTCTAAAATTATTAGTAATATTCAGTTAATAACTACAACAGCCAGCTGTTTTTAACTCTTTCCATTTTCATGGTATATTTTTTACCGCTGTTTATTTTCATCTGCAATCGACCACAATATCTTGCATACAGCTTTTACAGTACTTTCTGCCCGCATAACTTGGGGAATGCCACTGCCTAACATTTTATTCTTCTTGTACACTCCATCCATTTTAACAGCTTTATATGTTCTCATCTTCTTCTCAAAAAATTAATTTCTCTGAAGAAAGAAAAGTTTCATTTGACAACGGGAATACGACTATATCAAAAATTTGATCGTTAAAAGTCAACGTTAAACATATTTCTGTTTCGTCTATATTTCTTTCGTAACTAACAGAATGTTAGTGCCGAAGATATTTAAAAGAAAATTAAAGAAACAATTATTCAAACAAACGGGCACATTATGCAAATTGAACCAAACATTGTTCAGATCTATGCCGTCAGTTCGTTTCCATGTGTAGTACCCGGATTGCGTTGCGTAGTAAGCTTAGCCTGCTTAGCATTGCGCCAAGATCTACGTAACCAGTCGGCAAACAGGATCTTTCGAACGCACTCACAGACTCCAGTTAGCACTAAACTGACGTTAAATTGTTTCGAATTCAATTGAGCTTTAAATACTAAGCAGTAAGGTTCTGTTGGATATAACTCTCGTAGCCTTGCCTGGAGTAAAGTTTCTGTACTTGCGACATCTACGAGTACGTAGTTTCCACGTGGATGAGCACCAAAACCGGTATATTTACTAGTTTACTACGCAGTACGCGCGCAATTGTCGGTTTCTTGCGAGAAATTGTCTTCAAGATCCAACGCTTCCATAGTCTTGTAAAAAAAATTACGCAACTGAAAAAGTTAACTACTGCTCGATTTTATATCAATTAAAACAGTAACACATAATATTATTATATAATATTTTGTCACCATCATCATCGTTAATTTATTGGTAGACTAATTGCCAAAGATCCCCACAAAGTTACTTTCCTTTTCCCTGACTTCTTGAAACGACACGACATTTGTTGTTTTTCTTCTCTTAATAATTCGGTTAATATCTATACTAATATTGTAATGTCGAAGAGTTTGTCCATTTGTTTTAACGCGCTAATCTCAGGAACTACTGGTCCGAATTTTAAAATTCTTTTATGGTTAAATAGTCAATTTATCGGGGAAGACTTTAGGCTATATAACATCATACTGTGACCAATATGAGCGGATTAGCAAAGAACAATTTTGTCGTGCAAGAAAGTGAAAATTCCGCGGGTGGAACCGCTGGAAGCAGCTAGTAGGTTCATAAAAAGAGAAATTTACCGCCCACTCTATATAAAAACTGTATAGAAATCTAACTGACACCACGAATCGAGTCCAGTCTGCAAAAAGTCAACGACGCATGCCTTCGCGTAGGGGAGTAACGACTCTGGTTTTGCCTGGCCCGCTATTAATAAATAACCGGAGTGGCGAGTACTGGTGCTGTGCACCGACCGTGCGAACAAACGAAGTGGAGCCTCCTTAGGGAGGCAATGACTTGTGCCACTGGCTTGCGACGTCATTGTAGGGTTACCAGATTAAAACAGGAAATAAACCTTAAATATTAGGCGTATGCAATTTTTTTTTGTATTCCTTGAAGGTCCAAAAGCTAGTAGCTAGTCCAAAACAATCAATTGTTTGACATGATCAGAAAACAACATTAAGACCGAAATTTTGCTTTTTTGTTACAAGTTCATTTTCACTAAAAATTTCAAATAACGACTTAAAACGAAAGTATACTTTGGTACATTCGAAACATATTTTCTTTGTTATTTTGATTTTAAAAACAAACTTTGATCCGATTGTAATAAATGTTTTGTGGCACCATTTCGCAAGTATGCTCTAAAATCAGTTAAAAGAATTAATTTTTAAAATCATTTCATAAGTGACGGAGATATCTGCGAAAATTTCTAAAAGTTTTTATTTTGATGTACAAAACAAACTTCTAAACCGATTTACTTTCAAAAAAATTATGGGACCATTTCGGAAATATACCCTGTCAGATAAAAAAAATAAAATAGTTTCATAAATATAGAGACATTCGAATTGAGAACTTCCTCCTATTCGTCGTCGATTAAGTATCTGTACAAGCGTTTCGTTTTACCTTTGCTAGATTGCAAGTAAAATATTTTCCCATGCTTTATCTCCTGATAAATTATACAGCATAAATATGTTTTTAAGCAAAGTAGAATATTTTTACGCTATTATAAGGTAGGTTTGGCAACGGTACGTTGTGGTATCCCATTTACGGCATGTTTACCATAATATGTTTTCAAAGTTAAAATGGTATTTCCAGTTATGGGTAATTTACCGTAACATACGGACAAAAGCAATAATTGATTTATAATGTCCAGTTTACTCTTGACACACTTCACGTTTAGGTAAATAAATATGTTTGTTTGGGTAAATTTTAGAGTATACTGTTGTTGAAAAATGATATATAATTGGTTTGGAAAAACCATTCAAATGTTACACAACACTTGTCGTGTTGGTAAATCCCGAAAAACCTATTTGCAACACATTATATTTTATATTCTGTTTATTGTTTTGATTTATTTTTCTCATAATTTTTTTATTGTGTCACTTTCATTGTTTATTGTTTCCATTACAGTTTTCTCTTAGTTTTATTATCTGTTATTATGGATTTTTCAATTTTATTTACTATTTTAAAGGCAATTAAATGAAAAGCTATCTACCATCAGTCATCAAATCGCACTTGGTTATTCTTCTCTGTCCATAATGTAACTTTGAATTTTCCCTAAAATATTTTCTAATAATATGATTGTTGCTATAATGTAATTCTACAGTATTATCATTTTTATTTTTTTTTTAAATATAAATAAACATGTACACTAGAATCATGTATACTGTATAATATATTATCTCAAATCGTTCACTCGGTTTTCTTACAGACTTCAAATAAAGGAGGAAGGTTCTCAATTTTAATGTTTCTATTATTTCTGTACTTTCGCGCGCATATATCATTTATGAACCGATTTTAAGAAACTTAATAGAATCGGACGTTATTTTGCGGAAGTCCATTGTATACAATTCTATAACCGTTTAATTAGCAATATTGCGCGAAAAAAATACCGTTTAATTGCTAATTAAACGGTCTTATAGAATCGATTTTAAGAAATCTTTTTTTTTTATATTATAGGGTAGTCTTCCGAAATGGTCCCATGAAATTTTCAGAAAAATCGGTTCAATAGTTTTAATTTTTTTAATTTAAATAACAAAATTTTATTAATGTATGTTTTCGCGTATATCCGTCATTTATGAACCAATTTCAAAAAAAAAACTTTTATTATACTCGTATGATAGGGTATTCTTTATAGATAGTCCTATAAAATTTTCAAAACAAAAATCGATTTATTAGTTTGTTATTAAATAAAAATAACAAAATCTAGGAATGTTCGCACATATCTCCGCAACTTATGAACTGTCACTGTCAACATATTATATGTTGACAGTGACAGTTCCCCCACAATGGTCCTACAATTTTTTATAGTTTTTATTTTGATATAATAGTTTGTTATTAAAATCAGAATAAGGTATTTTTCTGTGAAAATAAACTTGTAAACAGAAATGACTGCGTTGCTAAAATCATATGAATGTTCATACGCTGTTACAAATCTCAAATCGAGTGTTTCGAAGGCAATCGAAGCGTTGTTTGTTTTTCACGCACACGCACTACAATGTCACAGTTTCACGAAACGTGCCTCAAATTACTCCGTCGACGTGCAAACATTCTAAAATGCGACACGAAAATATTTATACTTTTTAACGTAGTGTTTATTTAATTTAACCATCGCGAAGGCCTGCGGCATGCAGTGTCGGGCTTCCTGTTTGCGGTATGTTCGATCATATCACAGTAGAGAAGAAACAGTAGGATGTCTCCGCAGTGTCTTGGCACTGGCATTAATTCACCACGACTCACTGTTAATTTTCTCTTGGAAAACCTACTCACATAATGAAGCTATGCAAAATTATCATAGTATATTTTGAAGTTTTATCTAATAATTACGTAGTGTAAATTTGAAAACAACTATTTTATTAATTTATTATATTGAAAAAGTCAAACATAGTAAAAAGGTTTTGATAATGACTCAAAATATTATTTATTGACAAATTCAGGATCAATACATATATTCAGGGTCACTGGTGAGTCATCAACGATATTAAAGGATAGCACTCGATTGTCCTCATATTTGTATAATAAAATGAAGGGCATCGTTTTCGACCAAATTTTCCATTCAAAAAACAAAGTGTAGATACTCGGTGCGGCGGTGTCTTCCGCCTACCGTCATGTCTCCTCGAACATGCATTGCATCAAGTATTATTTAACTTTCGATTATGTTTACTTAATGGTACATTAATATTTATTTTTAACAACATTTTTCATTCTTTATGATCCTCATCCATATGATCTCCACATATAACGTCCTCGAGTATTGAAAATTATCCATCAGTCTCCCTGTATAATAAACTAAAACACAATATTTACGTGCGATATTTTACATAAAGTTACTGCGAAATTCCGAAGGTGAACGTTTCGACTGTTTGTATAGAGACTGCTGTACTTGCATATACTGTGCCTCGAACGTCGGTGTGTTTTTGTTTTGTTTGCACGAGTGTCTAGTCACTGGTAGGAATCAAACGGCCGCGGCAAGGTCGCCGGCTGCGCGATACCCACTTCGCATCGCTCAGTCTCAAAGACCTGCATCACCACGCGAGAAATTGTGCAACGTGTTCTTATTTTGAAATTGGAACGGCTGTTTGTTTTTTTAACTTTTGAAGGGGTTCCCAATTCCCTTATTTCTAAAATATTTTCGGCCATAACTCCGTCGTTTAACCTTAAAAATTTAAAAAAAAATAAAAGTATGTACTTTTGAATTCGTCCAACTAGAAAAATGGGTTCAGGGATATTTTTTAAATAAAAAAATATTTAACTTATAAAGCGTTTGAAGTCGTGAATTTTTTAAATTTCTATGAACAAAAATTTATAGCTATTGATTTCTAATAATCAAATACTGAGTCTTCCTGACATTAGGAAGAGCCAATATTTGAATGTAAGTCTATTTATTTTTACCTTGAAAACAATTTTAGTTGAATATGCGTTATTCCGTGCATTGTTGTGCAATCTGTTTTCTAAATATGAAAATAATTGCCTTGTTTTCATTTCATATGACCTTCACTTATAGTAACCATTTTCTGTAACCTTAACTGGTAAGCGTACTGAGAAACCTGAACAAAAGCTATTCACGTTGACCTTGAAAATTGTTGTTGTATTTGTATCCAGATATTGACTTTGGCTAATTGCTCAACTTTTTTAGTATACATGCCATCTGCCTCACTTAAATCTATAAAGGGAAACTCTATCTATCACCAGTTTTACCCAAAAGATAACATCATGGTTGTTCTAATGTGTAATTACATAAAACGCAATTTGTTAAGCGATGTCTATTGTTAAGCGACATCTACGTCTAATACTCTTGCCTTGAGGATGCTAGCATTGCAATCCAGGAAAAATTAATGACAAGTTGGTCCATTCCTTAGATATACGTATTACCTACGATTATGATTGAAATATTAGCGTAGTTTTGTATGGTGCCATATAATTAAATGGTTAAATTAGTCTTAAGGAAATAAAACTCTACTGTCGAATTTGCTCGTGTCTAGAATGGTTTAGGTACCATTTCATCTGGTTACTGTGTCGATTAGCATAGTCCACATAATCATGGGTATATAGTAGGCATGGGCCATTTAAGTGATTTTTCACTTGCTATCGGTTATATAACGTTCTTATTGTAGGCAATGATAACGTTATATAACCGATATCAAGTGAAAAAAAGTGAAACGGCCCATGCCTAATATATAGTATGTTTAAATGTAGCATGTATAAGAATTGTTTTCTTAGTAGCATCACTAAAAGTCGGCAGTGTCCAAAGAAGTGACCGAAAATTATCATGGGGTCACCATTGCAACCAGGGAGCCATCGGCCAACCGTCGAGATCGGTGCGCGGCTAGAAATAATCCCGGTGACATGAATAAGATGGAAACGTACTGGCGATGTGGGCATACGTACGTACACATCAATCGACGGGCCTTTCTAAACGGTGCCACAAGTCACAAGACCAGGCAGTTGGCGCGGGGTTTCGTTGCTCCCCCCCCTCCCTTCATGTCCCCCTCGCCCTCGCCCGCCGCCGCGGCGCCCCGGCGTCGGCGTCGCCCGCAAGTGGGCTAAGGTCGCGGGCGTGCATTTTTCAACGCGCCTACTCATACCTGTGTAACAGAGCCGTGCAGCCGCTCTAGCCTCATTGTTTGCGATCACGAATTCGGTGAGGTCGCCCGCTTGCACAACACCCCTCCACCGACCACCGCAACCCTAGTAATGATTGAAGACTGTCGGCACTTGAAAACAACTCGCACGGCCCTACGATTGACACGGTGACACCGATTGCGTTCACCTTCTAGAAATATGACGCAGTTGAATGTCGCTGGGAAACTATTAGCGGTTGCATTCGTCGCGCAATTTTTAGCGCACTTTGAATGGATAAGTTAGCGTTGTGGCCAACTGACCTAATTACCGCTAAAGTAGAACCGTTTAAATCTATTTCAAAGATCATTGCTTACGTCTGGTATACAGGAAACTTACGTTGGATTTCAGTCCTATTTAAGTCAGATGAAATTTTCCTTGGGATCCCAATAACGACGTCGAAAGAAACATTGAAAGGCCATGTTGTCCTATTGCATGCTATCGATATCGAGGCTTTCTCGACGCAGTGATTGACACAGGCAGCCTTAGGAAAGAAAGGTGGGGACTCGGAATGCGCTTTCGATAGGATGTGTGTAAGCCGAATGTGGGTCAAGCTTGTTGAGCCACAGTGCGGTTGATAGTTACACTATTTACTTGTCATGTGTCGGAAGAGTGACGCAAGCGGTACACGATATCGTTCAGGTTTGTTTGGGCAAGTTGATTAGCTGACGTGATTCGTGGAAGAATATGTTGTGCCGTTTAATGTTTGTGCTGGTGCAAATGGTACTTTGACAATTTTACTGGGTCGAATGTCTGTTCTTGCTTAACTATTTGTCGCATCGTATTTGTGTATTCTCTATACCCAGAAACATGATAACGTACGAGACAAGACGTTATTAATAACAATAAAGCTATTAACGAAATATTATTTATGTTTTTTGGATATGGTTCTTCGGTTTTACTTGCATGTACCTTACGCCATTTTCTGGCCTGTCATTTTAAGATAGCCGAAATAGTAAATCAACGAATACATTTAGAGTTTAAATTATGGTAGTATCGTTTTTATTTGTAAGGATATATTTGCAAAATACTCCCATTAAATTTGCATAAATACTTTTTAAATAAACATATACCATGAAAGATTACTCATAAGGTGTTTGAAGTTAATTCCGTAGTCTTCCCTTGCCGTAATGAATTAATTTAAAAACGTTAGCGAAACGCCGGGGTAAACGTAGTAGGTCGGTCGATATCGGTGTGGCTGGACCGCGGCCCTCAGACGGTATGTGGGCCGCGCGATGGTTTGTTTGGGTCCACCCGAATTAGTCGCGTGTAATAATACGGCAACCTTTCGCTCCCACCCTCCCCCGACCCCTTGCAAGTGTCGCATCTATTTCGATCCGTCGGATTTGAACGTCTACCAACTGTTATTGCAACGCTCGATGCGACAAGTCTGTTCGAAAATAACTTCGCACAAATAGCTTGTTGCTTGCGGCTTTACTCGCAATTTCTAGATATCTATCTTTCAAACGATTTGATACTATGAATATTTTATTTTTCGCAGCTTCTAAACAGCATATCCATATGAATCGTATACCAGATTTTATGTAACAAAAAAACCGATACAACTGTGAAAAGTACATCAAATTTCATGCAGAAGTTTTTGTGTGATGCCCGTCAAAAGATGGTTTGTAGAATTGTTTCTTAAATAACTTTAATGATCAGACATAGGCAATTTTGTTATATGAATAGATATGTTTATCATTGCAGAGCGTTGGCACAGAAATAGGAAAATGTTATGCCACAACAAGATGCAATGCTCAATGCTATTGTTTGTGTAAACATTGTATGTATGTATTTGTTTTTCCTCGCTCAGGAGGGCGCCGGGAATCCCGCGTGGCAAAACAAATTGATGAAACATTGCAAAATTTGAGGAAATTCTCGCCAAAAGAATGAATGTTGGAACAATACGTGTGAATCAATTTACAGTATTTTGTTTATACCACTAGATAACTGTTTGTAACTCGAGGATGGTATACCAATATTTTATAGTAATGAAAATGTAAGAATTAATGTAGTTATCTATCTTAAACCTGCAAGAAATTAATAATCATAACGCATACTAGCATTTTGTTGATATATTAATATACTTTATTTCATACCTAAGCTTAGAGTTTTTTTATGGGAGGAAAGACAAACGAGCAGACGGTTCAGCAGAGGATAGGAGTGGTAAAAGAAAAGGCCATCCGACATCCCCAAAAGTAATGCATATTTTATTTTATGCCGACTTTACAAAGGGCGGTGGCACTTCCCCGGACGAGCGTGGCCTTAAAAGTGCAGCAAAAGCTG
>JAOCPS010554756.1:0-11282 GCA_025505425.1 Graphium colonna | reverse complement strand
GAATTATTTCGTTCTGACTGTTTGAATCTCTAAACTAAGGCGCAATCTTTAAGAAAAAATTCATACAAAACCCATTTCAGCGTTATTAAAGTAGCCTAGAAGAATTTAATTTAGTTTATTTTATTTATCTTAAGCTTAATTAACAAAGTAAATTGTACAACGGCGGACTTAATGCTAAAACCATTGTTTGCCAATCAACCTTAGGGCGGCAGCGAGAAGCTCTGGTAGGTTCAGAAATGATATAGTTTTCATAAGTGAATACTACATACATATGAAAAAAAAATATTAATATAAATATTGTTCCTTGATTAGAATTATTTTCTTAATTTTCTCTATAGTTAATTACTTTTCTATTATATATTTCTCCCACAATAACATATAACGCAAAGGTGACGAAGATGTTTAAATTTTTTTAATGTATTATTTAGAAAAATATACGAGTTTTGTATGTTTGTCTAGTGCACATACTGAAGCAGGCACAAGTCATGGGGTCTCGTTAAAACTAAATACCGGATTTCGTACGAAGAAACGTAGGAGCGCCTAATGGGATTTGTTCAGCTCTTACCTACACCACTAGTACATACTTCGTATGGGAGGGCGTGACTACTTCGACGCATGCGTGCTACTGTTTTACAGAATGTAGAATGTAGAATGCATACGAAAATATACTGACTTGGGCCACTTGCCCCATATCGCTTAATAACATTTAAAATTAGTTTAAATTTACGTTTAAGACTTCAACGCCTTGCACAACGCTAAATAACTCATTAAACAGTGACCTAATAATTAGTAATCCTACGGCCGCGCTCGCCCGGAAAAGCAATGTCCTTTATAAAGCCGGCATTAAATAAAGTATGCATGACTTTTGAGGATGCCGGATGGCCATGTCTGCCCCTTTTCCTTTTCCACTCCTTTCCCCTAAATTCTTCATTCTGATTCCATCGTATCCAATAAACCTATTCAATTCTATCAAATTTCTCAGGTTGACAATGCATTCGTGACTCTCCGTATGTTACGTATGTCTATGGGTGACGGGATCTTTTACTATCAGGTGAACCGTCTGCCCGTTTGTATTCCTTATCATAACAAAAAGATCGTGACCTAGTTATTTTAAGAAAAACAAATGAATTTTGAGCGTCAACCGCCTATAGATAGATGTAATATCCAGTGTGAGTGTTTACGTTATTTTTGGATGGAATCCAGCATTGATATATTAAAAACAAACTGAATAATTTCCTATACGTGATATTGTTTGAATTAAAGTTGTTAAATTGGATACAAATCGGTCAATATTACTGATAATTTTTTTGTCGGGAGAAAGGAAACTTCCAAGGAGACTTACTTTATCTGGAGCTACAAGCTGGTGTTGCTCTACCAAATTTTATAGCTGAACCTTCCAAATTACATGCATTGAGTTTATGCGTAAATATAGTAAAACTTCTTAATGCTGTCAAAAAAACTCCTCATAAAAATAAAAAAAACTACTAAATGCTATGTCACTGTCAAAACTCGGCTTCTTACCTTTCACTTTTCTTGTCAATCAGTTAGAAAGGTAAGGAAATTATAGTTTTTGATTCGCGAGAGCCGCTTGGTGGTTTATTTGTTACTATAATATTTGACTTTTTGTATTAAGCTCATTGCCATTATTTTTTTCGTATAGAAGAAGGGCATGCATTGTTTTTTCTGGATGTAAAGTAGGTGATCCAGCCTCACTACGCGACCAACAGGCGTAACAAATTTACAGGAATGACTTACAAAATTTATCAAAATTTCGTTTAGATTATCGTGGCCGATACCGTGCCTAGCAAATTCTAGTAATAATGTATGTCTTTAGATTTTAATCCAAATTATATTGTATATATACGTATACAGATCAATTAAATTATTAAATAGATAATCCTGATGTCTTATTTTTAACAATTTTCGACTTAATCATAACAGTTACATCATCTTTTCTTATTTAAGAGCCCTAGTCGGTGGAGCAACTTCTACTAACTCCTACTCCAACGCTTTGACGTCCTGATACGACACGACACCGATTTCTTTCTTTCCTTGATGGAACTAGTCTATTTTTAAGGTAGTGCATAACATCTTTTCACAGCTATTGCTGCACTTCTACGGCCGCGCTCGCCCGGGAAAGTACCAACACCCTTTATTAAGTCGGCATAAAATAAGGTATGCTTGAGTTTTGGCGATGCCGGATGGCCATGTCTTCCTTTCTTTTTCCCACTCCTTTCCTTTCCAAATCCTGAATCCCGACCCATCCTATCGAATAAACCCATTCTATCCAATTTCCTAGATTGACAACGCACTCGCGACTCAATGGTGCGACTATCTATGGGCGACGGGATCGCTTACCAACAGGTGAACCGTCTGTTCGTTTTAAAAATATACGTTAAAAAAAAATACTTTATTCTGGGTCTTCCTCTTCCTCTCTTTCCATTAGTATTATCTTCTACTATGTTTTAAAAGAAGTTATCGTGTCAAATAATTTTGAATAAGCTGAATAAAGACTTTGTTTTCCTTTTACTATTCCTAACTCCTGTCACATCACATCACACTCAACTATTATTTGTAATAAGTACATACAAAATCATATTTTAAAATTTCAACGTACAATACGTTTGTATGAGACAATATATAGAGATTTAAGCAATTCTTGCATTACCATAACCAAAAGGCGGCCGAATCTACAAACCGTATGTTAATCAGATAAATTTGTTACGCATATACAAGTATATAAAAGAGCCTGAGGCCGTAATGACTGTTGGCCAGTGCTGGATAAATAGATTCCTTACTGAAAATCCACTCCAAATTGTCCCTTTTTCAGCGAACTTAACGCTACGATTCACTAGGGATGTACTTACGACATATCGATATCCCATTTTTTATTCCCGATTAGAATATTATTTATCGATACAGATTAAACCAGTTAATTTATTATTAGTTTTATAATGTAGTATATTGCTATAGCTATTAATTAACTCTGGCGAGTAACTGAAAATGCCTTTTTATGGCATACCGTACCAAGCCGTATCAAATTCAAAGATCTTTTTGGAGACTAGACTTATTATGTTAACTCCATACACAGAAGGTTTTTTCGTGTAGAAAACCCGGAGTGCAGAGATATTTGATGAAATAGGAAAATCGATTCATCAAAAACAGTTTCTATTGCATTCTACACCTCAAGGACAGCTTGTGTAAAGGTCATGTAGGTAAACGAAAATTCGCACTTTTATACTTTAAATTAAATTCCCCGTTCAATCCGTCAAAAATAAAACCCATGAGGCGGAATATGGTAAGAAAAATTACTATATAATTTTAAAAGATCTTGACAATTTGGTGCCACTTTTGGGCATTGTCCTCTGACATGATTTACGAGTAATTATGTCAATATAATTATAAAATATTACCTTGTAGATATAAAGGTATTTAAATATTAATAGTTCATTACTGCAGCAACTGACTCACGTATGTGTGCCTCGGCTACGCCTCGGCCCACATTTGCACGTTAGTCCGTCAATGCCTAGTTGTGGTCAAGGCTTGTATAGTACTTTTCTTAAACAATGCACGGAAATCAAAAACACAAGTTTACTTTTGAAGTTCAATGACGAATAACGGACAATCATTTTTCATGCGTCATGATGTTCCTTTGTTTCTATTTGCAAGCCAGTTCGAAATTTAAATACAACCTTTTATTAGTTACCTCCGTGGCAGCCACGTTTCGAAGTAAAATGTCATTCCATTTTTAATTACAGGATAGATATGAGTTTACATAGTAATTTATCTGGCCGCAAAACACGACAGATATAGATTTTCATACAAGTTTTGCCGGCCGCTGCCCGCATGTATCTGGCCAGTACGGCAATTTTGATTAATCTCGAAGAAGGTTGTCAAAATAATGCTCACATTTCCAAGAATATTTGAGAAAAATATATTACTGGTTATGTGTTCCAGATTTATTTGAGGTTATTTATATAGCTTAGCTTATAGTTAGTCACAAATGTGTTTTAATTTTAACTAACAACATAACATATAGAGCCGATCCCATAATGTCAATATTAATAAAATTTAATTTACTTCTCAGTCGAAAATAGACGCACATTTGTATAAAATAATTTTAAAATGGGTTTATATATTATATACAAACAAATATAAATAAAACTAATAATACCATTCTATACCACGAGATCTTAAAAACTTTACAGAGAACTGCAAACTTTAAAGTTTACAGTTAAAAGATTCTTAAAGCACACTTTAAATTGCTTGTAAATTAATTAATTTTAACATAAAGTCATTTATTCTTAGAGTAACTTCAACATGAGTCAAATATGTTTGTGTAAAGCATACGTTTGTTTACTTTCTTTCTATATTTGATTAGAACAGACTATTAATGCTCACAAAGATCAGATTCAGAGTTAATCTTATTTTTACAGGGGCAGCTTCTTTTTGTTATATATATTTGCACATTTAATTCAAATTTAAATCCATAGAGAGTTAGTGGTAATTATTTGAGTAGGCCTTGAACACTATTGTTTATTTAATACCTTATACCCTAGTGCTGTCATGTGTCGCTTATTTTGACAGTTCTTCTGACAATTTAATAGATTTCTGAAGAAATCCTCTTTTGATATGGATATTTTGATTGAAAACATTTAGTAGCGTGGAATATTCTACGCGTTTACTGTAACAGCTAATATAGAATTCGGACGTCGATGGCGTGGTGTGTCGCATCCCTACGCGCGGATCTAATTTGTCAAGGGCCCAGACCCTTTGTTTGTGCGAACAAATTGCTGCCCGTAATTGGCTTAGGGCCCCAGGAGCAGCGCACGGCAGTACGAGCAAAGCCAATGTGTATTATTTCTTATATTTTCATTACTAGTGAACACTGATATAAAAAAAACTCCACAGTATCAAACAAATCAAGCATATTTTCACAGAAAATTGTGAACCGACTACTCGTATAAACGCCTTGCAAATTAACGTTAATGACACAGTGTATTGATTTAGAAAATATAAAATATTAATAATTATAGTCTTTACATTTATATAATTCAAATAATAAATAATTATTTCTACATAAAATGACTCGGGATTCGTAAATTTAGTAATCTGCTCTCAATTACAGAATTCAATTTTGCGTTCCATGTCCACTTCATTAAAAAATTACCGGCAACCCAGTGAAATTCGATTTCAAAGGCCAAAAACACAAGTCTGATGTGCTTGTTGATTTAAATTCTTTTACCTAAAGGTTAGGACAATGCCCAAAAATTTTTGGTACCACTACCAAAAATTCTCATGCATCAAGATAAAAATTATATATTAATTATTTTCATAATTTCAGCCAGCCGAATTTTAACCAGGGAATTCAATTTAAAGTATAAAAGTATGAATTTTGCTTAACCTACATGACGTTTGCGCAATCTGTTATAGAGATGTAGAATGCAATAGAAGCTATTTGCTATGAATCAATTTTTCTAATTTATCAAATATCTCCGAAACCTCGGTTTTTTACGAAAATAACTTCCGTAGTAGTTAATATAATAAGTCCAGTTTCCAAAAAAAAAAACATGTTTGAACTTGATGCAACTTTGAACGGTTTTCCATATAAAAATGGGCATTGTCCTTTGTTTTTCCTAAATGTAACCGACTTTTCAAAAGGAGTTGGTTATATTGACAACTTCTTCATTTATCTAATGGAAAGATAAATCTATCAATCATAGACGAGGCATCTGTAACACTAGGGAAGAAGGAAGAATGTTACTAACTACTGAATGATTAGCTTCCTCATTGCTTGATATGTAAAATAAGAAAATATTTTATTTTGTGCTCCATCTAGTATTGGAATACCGCCTCTGTAGCCTAATAGTATGGGCACTTGCTTTGTAAACAGGAGGTCTTGGGCTCGCATCCCGTGGGGGAACAATAACTTGTATTGTTTCTGGTTGGATTAGGGCAATTCGGGATAATCACCTGATTGTCTGAACAGAAAGATGATCCACGCGTCGGGCACGTAAAAATCGGTCCTGCGTTTGATCTCTCTCCGGTCGTGTCGGATATCCTATCCATTAGGCTTTGAGAGTTAAGGAACAGAGGGTGATCCTGTGTCAGTGCGTACACTTGTGCACTATAATATCTCCTGCGCATTTCCTGATCCAGAGACCAAAAAAGTCCTCCTAACCGAATTACGGTCATGGCGGCCAATCTATTCAGAAGTAGATTGGTCGCCATGACCTAAATTCGGTCAGGAGGGCTTTATTGTATTGTGTAGTTGAAATTATACGTAAGTTATTGAGAGACGAAAATTCAATTTTGTTATTTTCATTTAAAAGAAAAACTACTGAACCGCTTTTTCTGAAAAAATTATGAGACCATTCCGGAAGAATATATAACCCTATAAAATAAAAAAAATCAAAATCGGTTCATAAATGGCAGAGATATGCGCGAACATACATAAAAAAAACATAAACATTCGAATAGAGAACTTTCGTTCTTTTTTGCAGTCGGTAAAAACCCTAAATTGTACGGAGAAAAAGAAGTGAACTTTCAAACAACTTAAAAAAAAATATCGACAGCACGAATCGCGTTATTATCAAAGCTAAACAAATTCATGACAGATTATTGAAATGTAACAGCGCATACTTAAATTATAAAATAAAATTTAGACTCCCCTCCTTTTCGAAGCCGGTGGAAAAAGTTTTAACACTAAACGCGGCCGAGTTTTACTGCTCACTTGTCAGTGCGTAAATCACGCAAGATTTGCTCTCAACACCCCGCCAATAAAATAATATGGACCCCAAAGCTCTACCCGCCATATGGGATGACTGTAATCATCAAATGGTGTTTTCCTCAGTCCGCACCATGCATAACCCTTGGCTAATAATGGTCTTTTATTAATAAAAAGGAGATATATTTTATGTTTTTTTCTAACCGTGACGGATAATGTTTGACGACACTTAAACATGTTTCGTTTTTTTTTCCGCAGAACTGTTTTGGAACGAAGTACCTTATGGGGTGTTGCGGAGAGGTAACCGAGCCGGCAAAAAACGTCCGTAACGTAAGGTTTATCGTATCTATATCTATGATGGCTATTTAGTCTAAGGAGGATGACTTTTTATTTATTTATATACCGCTACATATTTATTATTCAATAAATATTTTTTTATTTTTTTTTTATTTTTTTTTGTTCCTGTAATGTTTTTTTTTGTTTTTGGAACGTCTGCTGGCATAAAACGTCCGTAACCTTAACAAAATTGAAATAAGGAACTTCGAAATGGTAATCAGCGACATCACATTTTTTTTATATTTTTTGTTGTCCACATTTGAAATTGTTCAATGAAATCAGACAGTCATTGGAGATGATGATGATTTTAAAATAAAACAAGGTAATTAGTTAATAAATTAAGATAGAAAAGTGGAAGTTAATAATGATTTGACGTTTAGAAAAAAAAATGTATAACGAGCATAACATTGAAAGTGGTGATGATTTATTATTTCTGTTATTATAGATTATTTCTGTTGAAAAAATTGTTATTACCATAGTCTAAGCGTCATATTAACAATATCATAAAATATAAGTTTAAAATAAAAATTACATCAATCGCAAGAAAATCATACCTTCCTCCTATCCTTTTATAAGTAGTATACCGACCCCATAGTAACTTATGGGGTCGGCTTCTAATCCACCAAATATTACCTGAATTTCAGTTTTTCACATCTGACCTCTGCAAACCAAAGGGATATACTAAATTCGTAGGATGGATTTGTTGTCAGGATATTTGAAGGCACTGACATCCTATATCGACTGCCAAAAATGTTCTTGACAAACGGGACCGACTTTTTGGACACATGGCTCATCTTTCTTTTCAGGCAATTGGGTGATCAGCCCGCATTGCTTGAAAAGAACCAAGATCAAACCAACAACAAAGTAGTTGTCCCCCCGCGGGGTTCTAACCCACGACCTCACGTTTGTAAAGCAAGCGCCCATACCACTAGGCTACGGAGGCGGTCAGAAAAAAAATTATATACCTGATAAAAATTGTAAACTGTATTTTGAAAAATAAATATATTTTGAACGGGTTTTTTTTTAAATATTGCGAAACTTTACATCTTTATCTCTGCCTCTACATATTTTATCGTTGGTAATACCAAATTTGATGTCATCATTTATCTCAATAACAATATCTATTCGAGAAAAACAATGTATCAGTTCGAAAATCTAATCTAACGATTTACACCACATCTACTCGTATATTGTGATTTATTATGTAGAATGTCATTCTCACTCCGATATGAAATGTATCATTAAAAAAACTGCGTACAAAATATATGTATGTTACTTGCGTTTAAGCTTAATTTTGTGATTGGTTAATTTTAACCGACTCCAAAAAAGGAGTGTGTTAATACGGATGATAAATCGGAGTGAGGAGAAGATTGTTAATTCGGATGATTCTGTCTTATTTTTTTTAGGTATGTTCAGCCCGCATTCCGTCACCTGTGGACCAATTTTAAAGATTATTTTTGTCTTAAACGATATGCTTTCATAACGGTCGTATATTTTTTCATAAAAATCGATCGATTTGATTGTTTTTAAACCAAAAACAGAAAATATGTCTTGAAAGTATACTTTTCAGGCGTCTGAAGTCGGTTTTTGTAATTTTCTGTGAAAATAATCTTGTTGTGACTATAATTTACAATGAAAAAAGGGATGGGAAATCGATCGCTGGTCTGGCTTGGTCTGCTGATTAACATAGCTGCCATAGTATTAATATTATTTAGTTGAAACTCCGTTTTTAAAACACAGAACTATGGATTTTTCATTGGTTCTTGGCAATTTTTGGCCTAGAGTGTCAGAAGCTAGAGATTTGGTGAAGAATTTTTAATAGTACATGTCTAGGTACATTTCTGGTTTTGCAAACAATCAATTGTCTTTTTTTTAAATATATTAACTCTGTTATCGTTTCGTTTTCTTGTCGTTTATATTTAGATATTAGATTATAAATATAGTCGAATGCTCTTATCGCTTTACGAGGATTTAATATAATCTTGAACTGTTGACGTGCTCTATTCTAAATGTATGATTGATGAATGTACCACAGATAAAATCTACAATGCTTTAGTTGCCATATCCATCAAAAGTGACACTTTGTTATGTACAACGCGCTTATTAGCAGAGAATCCAACGCAAATAAAAAATACTTTTCCTACTGTATATTGATATAATAAAATCTCTTCAATAATTTAGTTAAATAAACACAAAAAAATTGAGCCGTCGGCTGGCAGATGTGAAACATCGAGATTATTTTGTACGAGTACAAATAAATAGAAAAAATAATTATTAATACTACGTAATTATTTAATAATTATTAAATATAATAACGTTGCCACGTCTTCCTCACAATTACGTATAAACTATTTGTACTACATACATTCCATTATATAGATTGGCGATGCGTCGCCACGGCTTGTATCGCCACGCCAACAATCAGGTTTACCCTAGCCTATAGATGTTTCACATCAAAAAATGTCTAATTATAAATGAGAAACTGGCTAGTATGGATTTTGAGTTACTAGTGTTGCCAACAACCAAACTTGCGGCAAAAGTTAATACGCTATTTTGTAATGTATATCGAGTAATCTATGACGACACTTATAAACTTCTTCAAGAGACGTGTTATTATTTAATTCAATATTATAATATCACCTATTCAGGTTCGAATCTTATTTGTGACAAACTTTGTAACAAGTTTATTTTCACCGAAAAATGCAAAAGCCGCCTCCAAACTCCTCAAAAGTGTCCTTCGAAACATATCTTCTCCATTATTTTGATTTTAAAAACAAATTAATGCTCATGGAACCATTTTGAAACTGAACCCATATGAAAATTAGCCTTTAAAACTGTTTATAAGTGTATGAGATATGTGCCAACATTCTTAAATTTTGTTATTTTAATTTAATAAATCAACCTATAGCCCTAAAATAAAGATTTTTTAAAATTGGTCCATAAATGACGAAGATATGCGCGAACGTATATAAAAAGTAGAGATATCAAAAGAAGAAGTCCGTTAAAAAATTAAGAAAAAAAAAACAACAAAATCATTATAGGTCGTATACTACGTGCGATTTGAATTTATACGTCAAATTTGAAAACGAAAAAAAAACTGCTTTTACTGAACGAACTTACGGACGAGCGATTCTCATGAACAGTATATTTAAAAATAAGACGCAAAATCGTGACGATGTATAAATATATATTTTCCATGCAGAATTAGTTTGAAAGTAATATGCAGGCCGGGAATCCGCAATGGGGCCGTAGGGCCCTTTTCCTAAATACCCTCAGAGGAGGTCCGAACTACAATAGCACCATTATGGGCTGTCACTTCAATTTATCGAAGGCAATCGAGATGTGTTGAATAAAAGTTCAAATGAAAAAAAGGGTCAAAATACGTATCATCAATTTGTTGCGGTATTTTTCTACGATTAAATATTATTTCTTTTTTTTTCATTAGCTACAATTTAAAGTGATGGAACCGCATTTGCAACCGACTTCAAAATGGGAGGAGATTCTCAATTCGATTACATGTTGTTTTTTTGTCAAAAATCTTTTTTTTATTTGATAGGATGTAATTATATGGTGCATCCACACAAGTTTATTTTCTTAGAAATCAAATTACAAAAACCTACTTACAAACGCTTTAACAGCGTACTTTCGAAACTGTTATTTTGATCTTAAAAACAAACTACTGATCTGATTTGTATAAAAAAATTGTAGGACCATTATGAAAGTGTGTACGCACCCTATCAGATAAAAAATATTTTTTCAAATCAGCTCATAAATTGCGAAGATATGTGCGAGTATTCCTAATTTTACACGACTATCTAAAAAGAATACCTATAAAAAATAAATTTTTAAAATTTTTCATAAATGGCGTAGATGCGCGCAAAAATACATAAAAATAAATTTTGTTATTTTGATTTAAAAGAGAAACTACTGAACCGATTTTCTTGAAAATTTGAATTCTATAAGGTGAAAAAAGGACTTTTAAACTGGCGAAAAAACATATTAACATTCGAATTGAGAACCTTCCTCCTTTTTTGTAGTCGGTTAATAGCTTATACGGAAATCGGTTTAATAGTTACTTTTTCATATTACAATAACTGAAAATTGTATAGGTATAAATCGGTATCGCTGTTTTACGTGAAATAACTAATTAAAATAAATATTAATTAGTTTTTTGAATGCATAAGGAAATAAAACATGGGACCTTAATTCAAATAAAAAC
>JAOCPS010554645.1:0-11282 GCA_025505425.1 Graphium colonna | reverse complement strand
AAAAGGGTAGACATGGCCTTCCGGCAACCTCAAAAGTCATGCATACGTTATTTTATGCCGACTATATAAAGGACGGTGCTACTTCCCCGGGCCACGAGCACGTCCGTAGAAGTGCTGCAAAAGCTGTGAAAAGTTGATATGCTCTGCCACCTCTATAAACTTCTTTACGAAAACAACTTCTGCAGTAGTTGGGCAAATGGGCATTGTCCTTTAAATCGCACATAAAATTAAAAACCAGGAATAACACAGAGGACGTTTTTATATCACTAACATATGTCAAAAAAAAACCTTTCTCGCGGCGCAATTTTAGAGAACACGCAAACAATGTGGAATATGAAAAAAGTCCTAATCTTAGGTTTCAGAACATGTATTTAACACACATTATAGGCGCGCAAAGAAAACTTATCTAGCGTAATGGTCCTATCAAATGGGCACATTGCATTGCCATAAATTAGATTGCCTACACAAGACGTTTGATTGAGCAATAAATTAAATTAAACAACAAATAGATACATTATCTAACGTTTAAGCGTGGGAAACACAATCGGTGCTAAACTGTGGCATTTTCCTATTAAAATATATTGCTTTACTAATTTAACCAGAGATTCAAACTAGCTAACAAGGAACATAACAGAAAAGGTAATTTTGTTCAAGCTTGAGCCAACAGTTGTAAGTTTTTACTACTCTAATCGCTTTCGCACTTCGATTACTTGGACAAAGATGTCAGACCTTAAGCTCAATAAAGCGTAGGCTTCATTTAGAGTAAACATAAAATAATACGTGGTTTTAATGGAAAGGTAGCCAAACAAGCAGACGGTTCACCTGATGGTAAGCGACCCCGTATACATATACACGGAACATCCGGAGAGACGCGAGTGCGTTGTCAACTTGGGAAATTGGATATAGAAGGTTCGTGGGATAGGATGGGGTCGGTTTTAAGGATTTAGAGAGGATAGGAGTGGGAAAATAAGAGGGTAGACATGGTCATCCGGCATCCCCTAAAGTATATTATGCTGACTTTATAAGGGGCGTATTTCCCCGGGCGAGCGCGACCGTAGAGAAGCAGCTAAAGCTGTGAAAAGATGTTATTCTCTACCACCTTGTAAACTCTTCATGTACTCGTCATTCTGCTCGACCGGCGGGATACCACGGCCTTACAAAGAAAGCCAAGGCTTAGTTTGTAAGTTTGATAACTGCTGTTACTTTCCTACTACTTTTTATTGCATCTCCTTTCTCTTTCCGACCCTAAATAATTTCGTATTCATCAACCCCGTGATCCGTTTATCTTAAAGCCAGCAACGTATATACGACGCATATTGTAGGTATCCATGGGCGACTTTATCACAGAGCAATAGGTGAATCAGTAGTTTACCAACTTATGTTCGTATAACGATATATTTTCACACACTATATTTGGTAAATGTTTTTACGTCAAGTATAAAACATTAAAACAATAACTTTCTACTATCATTCTAGAGTACATTACAACATTTCGAAGTTTGGGTGTCAAGAGATAGATACTGCAGTTTCTGTCGACGTTTCTTGTAGCAGACTTGTGAGACGTGTTGACAACGGCTTCCACGGGAGCATTTCAACAAACAAAACAAGCGAATAGCCTAGACTTTATTATTCCTGCAATATCCAGCATTACTCGTATACAGATTTAATAACAGAATAATCTCGCCATAAATCAGCCTTATCTTGACGTATAGAGAAAATTAGACTTGTCTCATACGTTCCAAGCAATAAGACAGGGAATAAGACATAGCAGACGCATAGCAGTGACAGGTGACAAGCACCGAGCTCGTCGCCTACGGGACTTGTTATGACACCCACAGGAAGAAACAGGCCGGATTGACAGGAACCCCAAACAGAATGTTCAGCAATGGTCTTTATAATTTCCGTGACTGAATAGCAATGCACACTTTTAACAGTATTATATTATTGGAAAAACGATTTATCCTTGCAAGGCAGTGTTACGGATAAAACTCTTATTTCTTTCTTTTGAGGTTTGTTTTAAGATTTTAGATTTGCTTAAAAACTTTTTACAATTCAATTACTATGGACTGTCAACATCACAAAAGAAGTATGCCAAATTTCAAGTCAAGGGGATCCGTAGTTTCGGAGATCTAGTAATGAAAAAATTAATGTGTCTACACCTACACTTAGTGACGTAAATGTGAAATTTGTTTGGAGCATTTTGTATGTTCGTTTCTTAGTATATCATGTAAGAAATTATACGAGAGATATTTTATTAGCTGGATTTTTTGATGACAAACAAACAGACGGTTCTGATGTTAAGTGATCCCGTCGCCCATGGACACACACAACATCCAGAGAGTTGTGTGTGCGTTGTCAACCTAGGAAATTTAGGAAACAGGTTTAGTGGATAGGACGGGTCGGAAATATATTAAGGATTAGGAGGAGAAGGGTGGGAAACAGAGAAAGAAAGGCGACGAATAGTCATCCAGCTACCCAAAAATTATGCATTCTTTATTTTATGCCGACTTTGTGTAGGGCGTTGGTGCTTCCCCGAGCGAGCACTACCGTATGTGCAGCAAAAGCTGTGGAAGCAATGTGCTCTACCGCCTACTTACATATGTATAATGGATTTTGACAACAACAGCAAAAAATACGCTAATGAAACCGCGGCTAACAACTAAGAGGTACGTAAAGACTAGTTAGGATATAAAAAAAATGATGATACATACAACATCTAACACATCAGCGAACTGTCCAAAAACAACCAAAAAAAGGTGGCGAAATAACACCATCGGATTACACGGCGTCCAATCAAATGTTTACGACGTAGATTAAGGATGGTGGCCCACCATAAAAACATAATCCGGCAGTCTGATAGTAAAAATGATGGATTTACAACACCATGCCTAGCGACGGCTGTGCGTGTCGAAATCATACACAATATGGTTTGCCGCTGATTTACGATTCCGTCTCATTGTGCGTGTGTTTACGACAGAATTTGGGCGGGTTCGTTTAGTTTTATGTGTATGCCCAAATGAACTTGTTTAGGGGCCTATTAATTATATGTTTATTGCTGCGACTGGAGACGTTAAGGTGTTTGGGTGAGTTGTCTATGAATTTAACACCGTCACTAATAAACATAACTGTAGCCATAGTTTTGACAATATCTTGATTAATAAGATGCAATGAACGACTAAATTACTGGATCCAATGGCCTGGGACAGACGAGAGTGGCGCAGAAGAAGATAGGCATATACTCAGCAGTGAAGGCTGAACATGATGATGATGATGATGAATAACTATTTTAATTATACTGGTTGACTGGTGAGAGAGAGTAATGTTATATATGGAGATCATATATAATTAATAAGTGTAATAATGAAAGTAAATATTAAACGACCACTGAGCAAACTTAACCGAAAGTTGAGTAATTATTTGCGAAAACCATGGGCATCTTAGAAAACACGACGCGGGGCCGCATTTTCGGGTCAATCAACTACGCCAGCTGGCTATTTGTTCGCTGCCGGCATCGTATCTACGCTTCCTATATTTGTTTGAAAATTTGGTTGAAATCTATGCTCATGATCTTATTAGATGAATCAACATCAAGTACCGAGTGGTCTCCATCAATATCATTGGTGACTCATTAATCAAACTGTAGATGAGGTTGCATTGGAATTTTTTTTTGCTTACTAACCTGAAGTATTAGCTTCATTAGTTACACAAAACAATACAAACATAGAAACTATCGGTATATATGAGTTTAATAGCTTCTTTTTTAAATTAAAATATAGTATCATGAACGTTCACTTCTAAGTCGTTTAGTCTGTGTGGGAATTTTCTGTGAAAACAATTAATACAAAATCACAGTAACTTTCCCATAGTTTTCTATATTTCGAAATAACTTACACACGCACCCACACATTCATTGTTCTTGCGTAAAACGCGTTAAACTTTTATGACACGCATATGCTCCAAAAAAGGAACAATGTCTAAATAAAAGCGTCGATTAAAGCCCGGAATAGAGTTTGGGAGCTTTTTAATCCAAATGAAGCGAAAATAAACAAAGGCTGGTGATGTAAACAATACACGGGTACAGGCGGAGGAAAGATATGCAGTGAAATGAAAGAGAAATCGACTTCATGCACTTATTTTCGAATATAGCGTCTACAAAATAAGAAAATCGAAGCAAATGAGAGTTTTATTGCTATAATATTTTATTGTGATGGCCGATATATGTAAGTGAAAAGGAATATGAAATATATGTTTCGTAAATTTTTACACAAAAACTATTTAAAATTTAGATGTTTTTTTCGCCTTTTCATGTACTGCACGATTCCTATGGTTAAAAACGGGATGCTAGATAGTCTTAACTATTCCTCTAGAATGTTTAATTTTATTTACCTATTCATAGTGGCATAAATAAGCTGGGTTTTAAAAACTCTTTAACGTGTATAACTCTTCATAATCGTTCCCTCATTACTGAGGGTCGTGATTAAACTTTAGGCGATCAAGGTCTGCCTCCAAAGATTTCGGTTCATGGCCTAGTATAGGGCAGAACTGATAAGTAGACTAGATGTTCGGAGATTTGGTCCTCTAAGCCTTTTACTCTCGACCTTTTCTGTAACTATCAGTTTTTCTAGACTGTTTTCGTGCATTATAGCCTAAATATAAACGTGTATAATAGCATTGATAATCGTACAATCGTGAAGTACCAATATCCATTAAAGATTTTCGAACTTCGGTCATCCATTCACATCTACAATAGAACAATTCGAATAAACCCAACGCGGTGCCCAACATTTCATCTGCCTGTACGCGCGCAATATCGCCCCGGCGCGTTGACGTGCCCCGCGCCGCCGCACTGTTTACAAATAAATCATCTGGCATTATGTTATTGCTTTGCGCCGGTGCGACTTCCGGCGGGGGTCGACGGACCCGCCTGAGTTATGTCCAGGGCCAGGATTAGGCGATAGGATCTTTGCCACCGGACGGTAAATCTTCGGGTTGGTGGTATGGGACTTTTGCCAGTGGACGGTAAATCTTTGGCACGGTGCAAGGTTGGAGATAAGTGCACGAATTGGTTTAACTTACGTATGAAATCTCGTAGTGACTCTGATTAGAACACTTTACTACTACATCATAAATTGTTGTTCCGATTTTTTTCTACAAAAGGAGGCAAACAAGCAAGCGTAACATGATGGTAAGGAACACCACAGGTATTGGGAAACTATAATGACCTGATGATGAATGGTTTAATTGAAATAATCACTGCCGCAAAAATCAAAGAGAAAAGTATTTTTTTTTTAAAGATCCTTTTGTTTAAATTGTGAATTGAAAGAAATCTAAGATCTAACCAATACAGAGAAGAGAAAAATATGGATTATCCACATCTTTCAACGAAAAGGTAAGTAAAACGAAAGAAGAAACAAAATTTTCTACTTGTCGTTTTGTTTAAAATTTCTTTTAAACATTTACCGTCAACATTATAATTATAAATTTGCAGTAGATACACAAGAGAATGAATACTCAATTAGAATATTATATGCATGAATTTATTTCGGTAAAATCATGAATGGAAAATAAATTTTAATCAAATATATAATTAATTGATGTTTCAGTTATCTAATATACAAAGTAGAGCTTAGTAAAGAAATAATAAATGATTCGAAGTACGATTAGTAAATCTGAAAGTTTCATGAAAGCTCGCAAAGTATTATTTTGTACATGCAACGACTTTGTCACAGCAAGGAACAGAATTCATTACGTCACGTATTCCTTCAATACTAGCCGTAAAGGAATTGATATATACAACGAAAGGGTATCAGCATACACGTAATAACAGTCCAAGTTCATGAAATACGAGAGTAGCGACCTCTAGATTCCAGAATAGACGGAAAATCTTTGCATTCCTAATAATAAGCAACGTAACGACCGCAATAAACATTACAAGTCCAGACACGAGAACACCGGGAACACTGTAAACGCAATAATTAATTATTTTGTAATCGACACGAAGGCCCAGGGCTATCGCAGCGACCCCAAGATAGCTGGAAACATTTCTGTGACATAAAACGTTATCACACACATATGAAATACTTTTAAAACGTCTTTACATACAAATAACGATGAAAAAAGTGATGAACGCACAGAATTGATAACGTTTTTCGTAATTTTGAGACCGACTTGTCAACGTCTTCCAGAGGTTTACGTGAATTTTGCGTACTACCCGCAGTTCTCCATATATATATGATCGCATTTTGCTATTCAAAACGCGCGCAATACCCATCCACTACGTCCATACGTACGTTTTAAGACGTCTATATGGATATTGTTTTCTATATGGGTTGTGCGCGAGCTATTCAAAATGCGACCTAAAATGTGTGGAGTACTACAGCTACTACGCAAATTTATACCCCCCGCACACCTCAGGAAGTCGGCCGGAAGGTCTCGTCAGTGACCACCATTAGAGATACTTTTTTAGATATGTTAGAGCATACAAACTTTTCATAGCTTTTGCTGCACTTCTACGGCCATGCTCGCCCGGAGAAGTACCACCGACCTTTATAAAGTCGGCATAATATAAAGTATGCAAGACTTCTGGGGATGCCGGATGGCCATGTCCACTCTTTTCTTTTCCTATTCTTATCCTCTCCAAATCCTTAAACGCAATCCCATCATATCTAATAAACCTATTATATCCGATCTCCCAGGTTGACAACGCACTCGCAACTCTCCGGATGTTGCGTTTGTTTATTAGCGACGGGATCGCTTACCATCAGGTAAACCGTCTGTTCGTTTGTCTCCCTTTCCATAAAAAAAATACTTGTCTTTGATTTGATATTAGATATTGCCTGTAACTGCATCCGCATAACTGTATCATGAAAATATTTTTAACATCATGTTTAATGCTATAGATATAAAGCTTGTATTACGTTTTCGGTCAAGCTGTACGTAAAAAAGCATATTACCTATCCTACTTCATCATTCTATAGAAAATATTCAGAAAACTTAATTTCTGATTTTATTTAGACATAGAGTTCTCAAATGAAACATAATAATTGATGGCGCGGTCTTTTTAGCTTTATATACGAGAAATTTGCACTGGCAAGCTATTACTAAGCCTATACGATCTGCTTTTTAAGCTGCTCGCTGCAAAAACTATAAATTGATTACTTTTAAAAGCTGAGCAATTTACTCTATTTGCATAATGGTAGCACATTGAAGAGCTTTTCTTCCAGTTCCGAAGACTGTCTTGGAAATAAAAAAGTTAGAAAAAGCTGTAAAGGTAATTCTCCACTAGTATTTCAGGTTTCATTTCCTTAACGATGTTGTTATCTCCATAGTGATGATGGTATCTAATGGACTTTGGTCAGTTCTCGAAAACTATAGCACATTGCGGCCGTTTCGATACGGTTCTACCAAGTGACATATATAGGTAAATTATTTAACCAGACAGTTATAGTCACATACATTAATAATATAAATTACAAAAGTTATTCAATTATTTGTTTTATTGCCTCCCAGACTACTTTCCTGTCGAGATTAATTTCATCTTGATACTCGTATATCTATTTTGAATAATTTTTCCAGGTGCGGATTTCAGATAGGAAAATCAGCCTCAGGTAAAATAAATATGGCTCAATAAAGTCGATATAAAATAAAGTATGCGTGAGTTTTTAGGATGTCGGATGACATGCTCATCTACCCTTCTCTTATCCCACTCCTATCCCCTCCAAATCCTTAATCCCAACTGATGATTTCCAAGAAACCTATTCTATCCAATTTTCCAGGTTGACAATGCACTCGTGACTCTCCGGATGTTGCGTGTGTCTATGGGCGATGGGATCAGTTAACATTAGGTGAACCGTCTGCTCGTTTGTCTTCCTTTACATAAAAAAGCCGTAGTTCCTAGACAAGCTCTATATACCGGGAGGGCTAAATTAAGCAATTTCAGCAATGAAACAAATACATACAGAAAACATATACGTTGCAATGTTGTATTCTATAACCTCCCCCTATAGTCTCCCTTATCAATTTTTGCATTTAAAAAGAAACCAAATACAAACGGTCTAGAAACTTCCATCAGTTTATCTTGCCTGTCCCGTCCTGTCAACGCTCAGCCTGACCTCTCCCACAACGAATGCGTTGTATGCAAACTGTAATTTTAGATTTAAAGTAGCCAGCCCGCTTCACTTTCTAGAGCTGACGTCACTTGGAATGATGAGTTATCGACTAGCGTTATGAGGCACCAGATGCTGGTACACCGGATTATGGATCGTAAATCGTTTGAGCAGATCTCAGTTTCATTTGATCAATGATGGACACTGAACTACCGAGGATACTTGTCCAGAGCACTCGAGTGAAGTGAGCGGGTGACATCAGGGTCTACTAGCGAACCGTAATAGGCTGAGATGGCGTACTATTTGTCTGAAGAAAATTACATATAACGCCAAGTTTTCCTTATTAAATTTAAACTTAGTTTTCTTTAAATGACACTCCATACAAGCCTTTAACCACAAACTGGTTAGTTCTTAATTGATATATTTAAACTAATATAAAGTGTAAGAGTTTGTATGTTTGATTGAGCGCTCTGATCCGAAATAAAAATTATTTTAGTCTTGGATAGCTTATGGCAGAAGGTATAACATCATATTATGCTCAATAGGAGCGGAGCATCAAAGAAAAATGTTTCAAAAACAGCGAAAATTGAAACCGCACAGACCAACAAGTAACTTCCTGAAATCATGCAAGTTTGTTAAAATCTTAACGCAGTGTCATAGAAATTTCGTTCAACAGTATCATACAACATTTCTGTTATAATAATAAACTGCAATCTTAATTATTACGTACATAGCAGCACACAGAACACTTCACGCTAACAATGAATTCCTACCCATAAATCCTTTCCTACACGTCCAGAGCAACATTGTATCCCGGAATGTCAATGTCCCACCGCGGATGTATTAATAAAATTGTGTTTACACATTTATCTAATAATAAAATGGACCCGGTCTAATTGGCTCCGGGATAAACATACGGGACGTTTTCGGGCACCGTAAAATCAGCCCCCGACACGTACAGACGGACGGACTGTTTACAGCTCGTACATTTATATATATATAAAGGCGTTATAAAACACTGAGATGAGTCGTAAAATGGCCAGTTGCAGCGGTAGGGTTATTTTTTATTGAGACGGAGTTTAACGAACCCGGGACAGCCCTTGGAGTTTGGAACCATACTAGCTCCACACTGTTGTTTAAAAAACTGACACTTGAAGATTGAAAATAAGATTATTTAATATTTGTGAAATGAGCAATAGACACAGCAATCGTCCAACCACGCATTGCATGAATTGGTTCGAAAAACCTCTTCTAAATATTTTTGCAAATTAAATTGCCAACTAGATGTAATAAGACAAATGACAATTTTAATACAATAAAACGTAAGCTATTTTTTTATTTTATGTCTTATTTTTTTAAACACCGTTAAATTATCTTTGTGCATATTTTATATGTCAGTTTTCACAGGTGTGTTTATGAAACAGAAATAACGTAAAAACTCATTATTTACGGTCGAAATTTTACCACTCATTGTAATTACTTAAAACCGCCGCAAAGTTAATTAAGTTTTAAGTTAGCATCTGGAGTTAAATCCGCCATTTATATGGCGTCGTTAAATTTTTTTACGCATATACCCACATTGAAACAACAACCGCAGACCCTAAAATCGGATCCACAAAGACATTATTACGGTTCCTGTGCGACTCAAAACATAAACAATAAGAAGTACGGCCATCTTGTCAAAAATCAAAACAAAATGGCGTCGCCCGTTGCACTTAACGAACGCGGGGCTTTCAAAATTTTATTTGACAATACAAACCCACGCGCGCGCTGCTTTATTTTTTAAATTAATCCCCTGGGGCCTTTTTACTGGTTTGGCTGCGCACGGACCTCTATATCGTAATGAAATTGTTAAAGGTAAATTCTCGCGAGTGCGTTTTCGAAAATCCGGTGTAATTTGCGACAGTCTTATGACCGGTGAAAAAAAATGTTGATCGAATCGACCGCGGTACAAGAATTGAGATATTTAAATCTTCTTTTCACATGTGAGATATAGCTATATATCATATTATAATCTATATATCATCCAAGCTAGATGAGAAATTATCATTTAATCCAACACATAATGATAAAATTCCTTTATTTATTAATGCAAGTAACAAACAAATCAACTCTAGCGCCCATACATGGCCAACCTGTGTTGTAGGAAACTAGGCCCACACCGTATATATTACAGGATAATAAATAACTCAGTAAAATTAACAAAAGAAAGGAATAAAATCAGCAAAAAAATATGATATAGAAGGGTGCTAATTTATCTTATATCAGCAGCATAAACCAAATAAATATAAACAAAAAAAGCCTTTATCCATTTTTCAATTTCTACTATTTAGTTCTCACTTCACGTATATCTTATTCAAATCTCTTTGACATTCGATGTTAATACAGTATTTGAATTATAATGAGACAAAATATTTTTTTTTTTCAAGAATTGACTTAAATTTTTATTTGTATTCATCCGTGAATCAAATACTTATATTTGGCTACATTTCTAAAGATATACACTTAGTCAATAAAGATTAATTTTCAGTAACGCTGTCGCCTATGAAAGGTGACTGCGTTAACCGCCGCCGCCTATGAATCGGGCCATCGGCGCAAACGATTTCATTATATTTCGCACAAAACGTAACTGTAAAGCGCTTTCCGTGGTACAAATAAAGACGTGTGCCGCGAACCCCTTTTTTTATTGAAGCGTAAAGCCTGGTCGTGTCATATCCGGTCGCATTTACGTTTATTGCCGATCGGGTAATGTATTTATTAATTGTGCACATTTTGCACAGCCTGATGCGGGATAATCCCTAAACATTGTAAATGTGAAAGTAAAAGAAGGAATAAGGAAAATAAATAAGTATAAAAAATCGACACCAAAAGGAGTGGAACCGCATGCGAAACCACGACAACACCTTTTTATTAATCTTAAGTTTGACATTGTATTCGGGACAAAACTTTACCAATTATAGATTAAAAAAGTAAAAAGATAACTCTTTGAAGAAGGAAATAAATCAAACTGGAGAAAGGGATAAATAGCATTTTACATTTTGCGTAGTCTATTTTTTTTTTTAATTTATTATTAAACAACAAAAATATTTACAGAGCAATATAAATAATCTAACTACAATAATCAAATAACCCTACTCCTCGCGGCATGGTGCCAAGAACGCTGGCTGCATTTCCTCG